>SMSQ01026079.1:440645-478869 GCA_019453375.1 Ctenoplectra terminalis
TTTTTTTTTCTGCTGATACCACATACGAATTGATGGACCATCGACGCGTCATTAGGCCGTTGATGAACGACTCGCATCAGAAAGCTTCAAACAGTTTCAACAAATTTCCTGCTGGCACGCGTCTGATATACGACGCGACGTGAAACATCGATCCCGTTCCAGGACATTTGATTCGGCTGGTTTTATTAAATCTGCCGTCAATAACGTCATCGCCCGTAGACAGAGTGTTCTGAAGCCTAGTGTTATTAACGTTGCGGCAATCTGTCATTGGCATCGTAAAATTCTGCTCGTTGCACGCTCATTGATTCGTGGCTTCCTATGTTTCCATCGGCCTCCATTTTCTCGTTCGCTCTATAACAAGCTTTGGATACTCTGAATCACGGTTCTGCTAGAATTTAAAATACTCCGAGTCACAATACTTTTGCAATTTCAATTTTTCTTTTTTTTTTTACATTATACTATCATTTATCCCACTATTCTTATTAAATATTAAATATCTATAGTCACAAGTAAATTTTGTTGGCATTAGAAGTATCGAAGTGGTCAAAACTATCGGACTGGTTTGCAATTCTTTACAAATATTCTATAAACATCTTATTCTGGGAAATTTTTCACGATTTTTTGTAATAAAACTGTATAAAAAAGCGTCACAATATGGCATATATTTTTTTCCAATATCCATCAATTTTATTTCTTTGATACAAATAAGTCTACATAAATCCTCCATAGTTCTACCGTTAAAAAAAAAAAAAAAATCGTTAAGAAGTTAAGGAATTTGAACAATAATTAAACGTTAAAACATGGCGAAAAGTGTAAAAATTTTGAAATAAAAATGAATAAGTCATTAGAGGCAAGTTATTCGTGTGGACGAATCGAAGATTCGCGATGAACGATGGGCGAGGGTGTAAAATAATGGCGCGCCTAGCGTCGTCCTTAGCGATTCTCGTCGGCTGGAATTTAATAAGAGCCGCATAAAGTTAGGGTGGATTCCCGTTTATTCGAGACGGCTTCCCGCTCGAACGTACGAGCTCGTGGAATATGTGTTCCACGTTCGTACACACGCTTTGTCTGTACTTGAGGCCCCGTGTGTTCGCACACGCGTCCGATCCGTGTGCAACGTAAAATGGAGGGAATAGGTAGAAGGAGGGGCTGAAAGCTTTTGTACTCCCATCCGGAGTCACCTAGCCGCGATACTAAGCTTCTGCCACCGGTAGCCTGCACACGCTATTGGCTGCCAGTATATACGCCACCGGACCCGCAGCTTTTCTTGTCGAGGAAACTACGTTTGCGTACCTTTGTGGTGCTAGACCGAGCCAACAGTGGCGCATTAACCTAAGACTTCCGGAATGGACGACGGTTTCTTGCGAAATTTATCACCGATCGTGGCGTTTCTTTCGGAGTCTGTTGTTAGCATCTGCGGGATGTTCATCGTAAATGTTTTTCATACATTTACGTGGAACATTAATCAATTTTTCGTAGATGATAAATTACAGTGACTTAGGTTTTTGAGACGTTTTTTATTTTGCCATTAACCTCTTGAGGAACGATTTTTTTTTTTTTTTTTAATTGAAAGTTAATTATATTTTATTCGTTTTAAGTTAGTAGCTTTTGAGCAGAATAGAAAAGTGAAAAAGTAATGAAAATATATTTGAATAATAATATCTACGCGTGTATGTATCAATATTTCTCGAGAAGATGAGAGAGTCGTTAAAAAAGGTCGTTTTATTTTTTTTATCATTAAAAGAGAAAGATCGCCAAAGTTATCTAAGTTTTTTGTACATGGAATGGATAAATATTTAATTTTTGTGTTAAAATTCGTTGTTAATCCGCAATATGGAAGAATATCTGACAAATATGCTCGCCCACGTTCAAATGCTCCTCCCAACAATAATTCACAAGATTACGCGAATCAGGAAAGTTTCGAGGCAAGAGAAAAAAATAATTCTCCCATGCGGAATCTTTTCTTAAAGCTAACGAGTAAAAGAAACGAACTATGCTAGAAAACTGCATGATATTCAAGCGGGAGGGAAATCTTAAACGTGGCTAAACAGGCGAGAGGATACATAAGACAAATCCACGGTAAACGTATTGCAAATATTTTTAATTAAACATTTTCACGGCTAACGTGGCTTTTTTACGCGCAAGGCATTCATTCGGTGTGCGTTGAACAATGTAATAACACCGGCCGCGACAACCATCGAAAAAATTTCAGTATTGTGAAACAGGCGCGTTTTTTCCCGTTTCGAGAAAAAAAAATAAAAAAAAAAAGAAAGGAAGAAAAAGAAAAAATTTTACCGGTGTACCCCCCCATAAAAATGCTAAAGTGGCGAATCTACATACTATCAGCGATGCATTTTCATTCCGTTGCGCGGTCGACGCGACATCGCGTGGAACATTAATTAAATTAGTCGGGCCGACGTGTTTCGGTAATTAATGAAGTGTCACGAAAATCGAACTATATGCAGATATATGGTGACGAGTACGACACGTGCAATTTTGTCGACGAAATCAAGTTACCCGCTGGCTGGGCCGCCCCTTGTCCGCGGATGCTGTTGCAAAAATTGAAAATCACTTTAACGATAACGTTATCCCTTTATCCGGCCTGTATGCAGTGAGCTGTATAATTCTCAACTATGAAATCAGGCTATCGATATTCGTTGTTTCGGATGATTGTCAATTACTTTGAGCTTCCTCGGATCGTTTAAAAAATTATTATTGAAACTGTGAAATTTATTAGAGCCAGAACTTTAACCCTTTGCACTTTCCACGATTCTTTGTCACCGACGAGAAGAAGTTTTATTTTGAACGTAAAAAATTACCATTGGTTGTAAAAATACTTGTTTTTATTTATTTTACAAATATCCTTTTTCCTCTCGCGAACGAAACATAAATTTTTAATTTTGTAAATCATGGTGTGATATGTTTGGAAATTGAGCGTGATCGTGTTGAAAACAGAATGTCTCCGTAGTCAAAGAAGCGCTAAGGGTTAATTTTAGCGTTTTCTTTAAGTCGTAGGAACAGTAGAAGTTTTATCTATAATGTTTTTCTGTGTCATCGGACAAACATATCTTTCTTCGATTTATAATGGAATTTATTAAGTCATTCTATAAATAATCTAAGAATCTTTCTCTTTTCGAAATGGATGAGAACAAGATGGTTTATCTATTAGGTTGTCCCGAAAGTTTCTTTCGTTATCTTCACGCAGTGATTTCGTCTAGCAATTTTTAAATAAACCTTCAGTCTTATTTGTTAACGAGAGTTGGAGAGAAAAAATAGTGCTGAGTCCTATGTAAAATAATAATACATTGCAAAACATAAAATATTGTGTATCCGTTACTTATTAATAAAACGAAAGAAACTTTTGGGACAACCTAATATAAAGAACAATCATTAATAAATTTTGCTCTATTTTTCAGAAAGTTTGCTATTTTTCTACCAATTTTATGATCTGTATTTTAATACTCGCATTATTTATGATACGACCTACTATTTTATCATAATATCCTCAATTATAAAAGGACGTCGTCGCCATTATTGGTTAAAAGCTTTTCCATTGTTATCTTCAGTGTATTATCATTAAATATCGTACAGAAATTAGAAACACGAAACGAAAAGAAATACTACAATTTTAAATATTGTTCGTCCAATAGTGGGAGTAGTCAGTGTCTGCAAGCTCTACCGAAAGCGTCGCTCGATTACTACTCACGCGACTTGCGAATATGGCGTCGCATTCGTCGTCGTCACCAACGTCGTAACGAAACGTCAGGCCGTAAAGTGGTAGACGAGATTATTACCGGAGGGTTGCACAATTCCGCGTGGACGCTTGAACGCCATGGAACGTCGAACTCTTCCGTCTCGACGCTTTTTTCCGTGCTCGTATTCTCCGTGTGACATACGCCATTTCTACGGGATACTAACCGGCCCTACGCTCGCGCTTTCGTTCGTGACACGTAGGTGTGCAGAATGTATCCCAGGTGGAAGGTAACTTCTCGGACAAAAATGGAACAAGGTCGAGTAACGGCGGAAGAAGATTAAACTGCTTATAAATTTTTCTCTGGTAAGAAATAAAAATTACAGATCTGTAATTTTATAAGATCTGTAAGTTTCATAAATTAGAATTAAGAGAAATTTTTGACATCGGTACTAGACACCATTAATCCTTATCGGAAGTTAACATTTTGTCAGAGATTTGATCGATATGAAACATATCTTCTAAATTGATATAGTTTTCTTTATTAATTTTTTTTCGGGTTAAAATATTAACACACGTGTAGAATAATTATTGAAATGACACTTTAAACGTGTCACGCGATAGATATAGTAAAATTGCAATATAATAATGAGTCACAGAGTATTTGTACCTTCCCAATAACTGAATTCGAATAATTAATATTTTTTAACCATGTATATTCTGAAGTATTTATAAACACAAGGTTGACTTTTCTAAAAATTCTAATTTCATATTCGTTTCATTTGTGGTCTCGATTCTATACCGATTTATCTACTTTTATTTTCCAACAAACTTTACACCGATGAAAAGCTCAGTTAATACGACACACTCGGTACTGATAAGAATTTAAAAATATTATAAAAAATTGAAAAGGTACCAACACTTCTCTGACTTACTCCACGTTCAATAAGCGTTAATCCACAAAGCCTTTTTTACAATTATCCTCATCCTTTATCCGCTCCTAACCCATAGATAAATTTCCAAACGAATAGTTGAATTTCTTTGACACGATCAACCCTTTCATATCACATCCCCCCTAATCGCTGCAAACGAAATAATCCAACGCATTGTGCGAGCCAAAGTACCCAGGGGGTCGTTTCTCGTGTCCGTGGAAAGTCTTTACGCGCGATGCCAGCCACGGGTACAAGGATTACAATGCTTTGATACGCTCCACCGTGTATCGTTCGCGTTGTGTATTTAGCGGAGCTGTGTACTGTCCACGCCAAAAGAGAGTCCACGTGTCGAGAAACCAGGTCTCGTAGCTGAAGATAATTGGCCGTACACGCGTTGTTCCATCCCTTCTAGTCAGTGAGCCATTACCGTGTTGTTCCACAAAGTTTCAGCTCCATTCTTTTCCGTTCCGCGAGCAACAACGGCGAGAGAAATTTCGCGGACCCGGTGTTATCCGGCCGCTTTCACCGGGGAAACCGGTTTTAATTTGCGAAATGAATTCTTGATGGCGCAACGACTCGCGACATCGAACCCCCGTAAATCGGCCGTTGCTCGGCGAAAACGATGTTTCCTCGTTCAGCGCCGTTCGTTCCTTTTCCTCGCCCCTTCGACCCCCTCTGCCGTGTAAATCGTATTTCGACGAACGAATTTGCGCCAGGAACGGGGACGATTTATTGCGGCTGCTTTTTTCCGCGTCGAATCCCCGGACTTACCGTCACCGTTTTTCATCGCGCGTATTAAGGCATCGACGTAGCCGGCCGTGGATATTTAATCAAGCCGACAGATTCGATCCCGTTGCTCGAGATTTAATGACGACAAATCGGCGAATTTTGTAACGAGAGTTAAATACTTGGGGATTTAATGCAACGTTTGGCGCGGGAGTGCTGATTTCGTGAATACATAGGTCTTTTAGAGCAGGGCTTGTTAACCTTTTCCAGCTTATGGTTCCCTTCTGAACTTGTTGAATAAAATTAATTAAGCAAGGCAAACACGACCTACTCGGGAAATTCGTGTCCCCTCGATTCTTAAATAATTAATAAGATCCTCGTGCTTGATGACACGATACAAATTTTTCAACGCACGGTCTTTATCCCGTCTACGGCTATTAGATAAAATTAATTAAGCAAAGCAAACACGATCCATCGAGAATGTTCGTGACCCCTCGATTCTCAAATAATTAAGATCCTCGTGCTTGACGACGAGATGCAAACTTTTCAACCTACGGGTTTTTATCCTGTCTGCAGTTACGAAATAAAATTAATTAAGCGAAGCAAACATGACCCACTCGCGGGATTTGTGGCCCCAAAAATTGTAGCACCAATTTAGAACCGGGTCCTCTAAGGCTGTATAGCCCTCGTTCAGAAACCCTGTTCTAAAGCATATAATGAACGAGCTTTTCCCTGTATTGCGGAAAGAAATAGCTTCTAGAGTCCATCGAAAGTCCGTATTAAAATTAATACCAGGTGCGACAGAGTAGATAAATGTTACACATTTTCTAAATTCCAGTCAAACTTTTCTTAGATTAGCAATATACTTAAAATATATTTAAAAGAGTTTGATATCTTCAACGATACAATTCCGTGATCTCCACGATCGGTTACGAATGTTAATTTAAAGGATTGCTCGCTCGATTTCCAACGTCCCAGCTACTTGTCCGATTAACGCGTCAATTTTCCGGTCATCGATCGGAATGGTCCGTTAAAATTGACCGAGTACACACGGCGACGAGACTGGGAGCGGATTTTCGGAGCATTTAATTATTCGAATAATTTATTCGCCATCGCGGAACACAGTGTCGGCGGCGCGAAAATAAGCTCGTTCATTATTTCGATAGGCCGCAACAGGATGTTTGGTAAATTCTGCCAAACTGGTGGCATCGTAAAAACAACGGAAAAAGAAAA
Organism: Ctenoplectra terminalis; assembly: GCA_019453375.1. Classification (NCBI taxonomy): domain Eukaryota; kingdom Metazoa; phylum Arthropoda; class Insecta; order Hymenoptera; family Apidae; genus Ctenoplectra; species Ctenoplectra terminalis. The sequence goes on from SMSQ01026079.1 coordinate 447,228, forward strand.
AAAATCTTCGGTCATCGGCCACATTGGTTGGCACGCAAAATTCCTGATATCGAATATTCAAGCCCGACCCGGTGACCAGATTTTCCCGTGGAGCTTCCACGATATTTATGCGTTTATTTACCTCGTCGATCCAACTATGGCACAGAGAAAGAGTACAGTGGTGAGAATAGCAGAGGACGCCATTTCCCTATCGCGTGATTCTGCAATAACGTCCAGCGAACGAGCATCATCAAACTTTTCTGCCGATGTAATAACAGCCGACAATCTCTGGCGTAGATTTTGCAATAACTTCGAAAGCGCTGGCGTATCCGGTGGGCGTTTTTAAAAAAAAAAAAGGAAAGAAAAAAAAACGGTACGCGATCCACGGATTTCGCTGGCTGTTCGCGTTAAACGCTACCGTCGTTTCATTAAATGCTTTATCCGGCTGGGAGTTTCGTAATTTCTTTTGAAACTGCACAGAGAGATGCAGCGCGATAGAAAGAAATACGCGGAGAAAGGGATTGGTTGCTTGTTAGATTTTTGTGCGCGAGTCTGAGAAACATAAAGAACAAAATTCAAAGTTGAATTCTTCTTTTGCGCTTTTGCGATGAGAATAAATCTCGTTGGAAAATATCGAGCAGCAGTGTTCGATGTTCCGAATAAAACTCTTGAAGCTCTTTTAAAAAAAAAAAAAAAAAAACAAAAAAAAGCAAAGAAAAAACAAAACAAAAATAGTAAAAAGAAACATTTTTTGTTGAGATTTTATATCGTATAACAAATGCCCTATAGCAATTGATAAATCGACGCTTTAGAAACTGGCGCCATTCCACGGATCCTTTAAATCATCCAGCGATGTTTATTAAAAAAAGAAGGAACAGAAGAAAGGAACGCGTGTATTTTCGGGTGCACGGGAATCGGGCAACTCTCTCTTTCAGAAACATTACTCCCGTTGCAACGGCGTAACTTTCCCATTACGTATCTAGCCGCATTTTTTGCGTCGCCGATAAATCAAGTCGAAGCACAGTTGAACAAACTGCTGCGATTTTCGCGCGGCCTGAAACTCTCGCTCAAAATTTGACTGGAGGAAACAAAAAAACAAAAAAAAAAATTGTACGGGCGTCGCGCACATGTACAACTGCATACACGCGTGAAGAAAGGATGGGAGAGAAAAATATAGAAATGAATCGTGGCTTCGACGGTTGCGAACAAAAATACAAACGTAAATCCTAAACCGTCCAACTAGGGCACATTGACCAAAATCTTCCGCAAAGACTGGCGAAAATTTATGCATTTATTTGCTCGCCAAATCGTCGTTCAACCGTGAATTCCGACCCATCGATCTTCCTTCCGTCGTGTCCTTATTTGTCCCTGATGATATCTTCTTAAAAATGATCAATTTTTGTCAGTAACGTCTAGTAAATTTTAGTAACTTTTGGTTGTTTGACATCTTGTGTTTTAACACTTGCTGTACAGCGTATTTTGGGAACGATTAACGCTGAAATTTCGGGCCATTTAATATTCTGAAGATAAACAGATATATTGTAGCATAGCAATTAGCTTCTAACCGCTGTGCAAATAAACATGCTGCAAATGTAAATAAACAAACCGAGAATGTAAACAAGCTGAAAATATAAACAAACACACGAGGTTAAAGAGAAATGTCTAAATAGTCTCGCGTCGCATATTTCTCTACGCGTTGAATTACAGTACACGTTGTCTTAACCCTTATGTAGACAATCGGGTACCCATTTTCATATTTCCATTAATAATTTATGTTTTTGTGAACATGTCGCAAAACCGCTTTGGATATTTATTATTTGGAAAATTTTCATTCGATTTACGCTTTCGGAATAAAAATTTATGGAAATATCCGGGTACCACGGTTGTCTAATAACTGTGAACATTTTGGTTGCCCGCGTAAGGGTAAAATCGGCCACTAGTAACAAAGAAACTGAACTTAAATTTTAACCCACCCTCCAGATCGACCAATTCTTCTTTCTCTACAGACTTCATAACTCATATTCAACCTTATATCTTCATCCTTTATCCAGAGACAATTCCACGGCACCACAATCACAAGACCAAAGAGAAGAAAGACCACGGAAAGTCTACTAACTTCATTATTCTTATACGATGTCGGAAATTCTTTTTCTGCTTTCATTAGTAATTTATTCTCAAAAGATTTGTATGAATTTTAGAGACCTACTAACATCTGGTAGCGTAAGAAAAAAAATTGTTTCAAACCGGATAATAGGTTAAACAAATTTTTCCAACCGTGATTGAATAGTTTCTAGTTCAAATCGATAAAAAAAAAAAGAAATAGAAAATCACGAAAAATTCCCCAAAATACGATATTATGAATTTATAAAATCTCTGGAAAGAACTGAAGATCTTGGTGCAACAATGTGATTTTGATACGAATGATTCTACTTTTCATCGCAACATTAATCGATGCTTTAACTCTTTGATTAAATCCTGGATGGTTAATCGTGTTCGATGAAACAGCGGCAATATGGCTAATTGTTTTATTAAATTTTCCAGAAATTTCAAAATTTCGACTTACCAGGTTTCTGCGCCAAGATCTTCGCTTACAAACGATTTTGACCACTTCGGTAGCTCCGCGCTACTAACAGCGTTTCTAAATGATAGTATCGAGTCGTAAGTTATGAGATAATTTATCACAGAACTTAATGAAGTACGTTCTACGAGCATCGTGGAAAGGTTCGCGAAACGAGATCGAGTTCTTAACAAAGACTCGTACTATTCGAGTACAAGTGCATCGCGTGCGATTTCGTTGCATGGTGGATCGTAGTTTGTAATTCCGGGATCGTACAACAAGCCCAAAGCGATCCAATTATTTAAATGAATACGTCCACGAAACTGTACACGTCAGGACCGACATTTTTTTTTTTTTTTCGAAGGAGAAAACGTTGCCGGACGAAAGGACCCTATAGAAAAAAATTAATACACGGTTACATCCACATCCACCGAGCAGTAACTTTCAGCCAGCTGTTCAACGGTTTCATGCATGAAATTACTCGGAAACGTCGCGAGCAATTCGTTAAAAAATGTATTATGCATCCTGACATTTTCGAAAAATGTCGCTGGTATTAAACGTGACCAAGTGTTACACGCTGAAGAACCGTAGGCTTGTTTTATTAAAGCGAAAAAATTTACGAGCAAATTTGAATCCTCCGAGCTACGCGTTGTACGGTGCAGTAAACCGTGGAATTTCTTTCTGTTCGCTAGTATACAGTTAATTGAAATTGCCTGAAGTTTTTGTGAGAATAAAAATTTCTGGTAACGAGATTAACACTAGAATTACCAAACTGGTCAGAGTAATCGATTAATAAATTTTTATAAAAATTTTACGAATCTACTGTGATACATTTCGAAGAATTCTTTGCGAATTTCTATTAAAAATATACATCAATTTTTACCTCCTTTATATTATGTATTTTTTCTTTTTTACATACTATTCATTTTGATTTTTTTTTTTTTTTTTTTTTTATATGAAAGAAAAGCATACTTAAATCACCGATAATTCTAGCGTTATGAGACTAAGAGAACAATAAAATAAAACAATCCGTATAATTACAAATCTAGTAAATTATAATTCTAATAGGTGAAAATTCTGACCAAGTTGCCTCCTCCAGCTGCATTCACATTTGCGTCTAATAGCTTGCAAATTAATTCACGCATAATTAGTCCGCTACCCGCGTTTATTAATAAGCGATCGGAAAATGTCGAGGTAATAAGGGGGGAGGAGGGGAAGCTATACCCATGGATTAATTAATATGTATATATAAAAGGAAACGGGACAAACGTTTATTAATCCACCATTATCGGGAGCCACCTCGTGTCCACGTTTATTACGAAGTTAGCAGCTCTGAATATTAATCATTTTAACGCACGTGCGTGTTAGTTACATGTAAATATCATTGCGCTTCACAGCAACGTTAGCACGTTGTAATTCGTGATTCATCAGCCGGAGAGAGACGAACGCGTTTCGTTGGTTCACAAAAGAATTTATTACCCCGGCTGCGGTACTAATTGACTAATTAACTTCGTCTGAACAATTAATGATTATTACTTGCTGCCACTGTCGCTCCGACGAGTCTGGCCGACGAACGTTAATTTTACAAAATATCGGTGCGATATCTCCAGTCACCGGTAGCGAGTTCTTCTTAAACGCAACATCTCGTCCATGATCTGTAATTTAAAACAAACTTGAGCGCCAATCAAAACAGCCTTCATCCCTTAAACGCATCCCCGAAGACCGCCAATAACAGTCATTTTAAGCCGCCCAGTTTCCCCAGAACTCGCGGAATACCTGTTTACCTTTAATATCCCGTTACATCGTTTCCTCAAGAACAACGAGGACGCTCGTTAAATCGTATCGTTGCGCCACGCAATTACGTTCCCGCCGCGAAATGCAAAATAAAAGGTGAAAGAAACAATGGGGAAAAAGGGCGGAGAGTGGGTAAAAAAAAAAAGAAAAAAGAAAAAAGAAAAGAAAAAAAAGGGGAAGAAAACGGGAGGCCAAGCAGAGCCACGAGCATTGGCAATAATCCGGCCACTCGGCGATATCGCGAAGCGCGTTCGCTCCCTCTGCGACGGTTTGCATTACCGTCGAAACGAGAATCGTTGGATCCAATTATACCCGCAAGAAAATATCTATGAAGAAGCTGCCAGCTGATAATCAAGCTGCTTTGCATTCTGCCACGGCGGGACTATGCGGACGCGAAAGAAAAGTCTAACCGGGCGAAACGGAGGGATACCTGCTAGAAGAGACCGAACGGTGGAAAGGAGAATGGGGTTGAATGGGGTTGAAAGGGATTGAAAGGGGAGAAAGGGACGGTCGCTCTTCCTGGAGAAACAGCTGCAAGAAGTCGCTGATAAAGAGAACGTCGCCAAGAGCGGTGATTGTTCGGTTATTTAAATCGTCGCGACACCTGATTGATCAAAGCAATGTAAATGCTTGTTCCGTTCCGTGCCCGACTACCTCCACCGTTCCAGCGCCAACCCCGTCGCGACGTTCTGCTGCGAACTCCGCACCACCCACGGCGACAATTTCGCTAATGCGAATCTCACCTGAGGGTCTGACAGCGATTTCAAGGGTGACGAGTGGAGATCTCTCGAAAAAGGGAATGGATTCATCAGGTCTTTCCAGACCTAGTCTTTCATCCCCTAGCTCGATCCCCCACTCCTTTCACCTTCCAACGCGTTTCTGCTGCCTCTTCGCCTCGCAACGGCTGTCCTTCTCCGGTTTTCTAGACGTATTGATTTATATCCTGGCACGCCATGGAAAAGAGATAAACCCGAGGACGGGAAACGAGATAACACCGTGGATTTTTGCGAGCCCCCTTCCTTGTAATCGGTCGCGCGATAACTTCTGCTTCGATGCGTTACGACGGAGAGGCGCCCCTTGAAATCGAATACGTAAATGTCACGTGTGCTGCTCTCGTGCTCCGAGATTTATTAGAATGGGGATAAAGGATGTCTGAATTGGTGGTCGATAAGCAGGTGATCCTCGGTGATCTGGAGATTCCAGAGGGTCGAGGAATCTCGTTTATGGTCGCGATATGTAACGGAGGAGCGAGGACAAGGAATTTAAAAGTCATCGAGCGCTGTCGTTCGTTCGTGAAATAAAAATTGTTAAAATAGGTTCGCCTGTGATTAATTTTGTATCTCTCGAATTAATCGCTCTCGTAGTAAACTTGCAACAGGCCGCGTAATTCTTGTTCGCGAATCTTAGTTTTTAATTTATTACAATTTCGTGATCTGGACCAGGAATTTCTCCTTTAATTCCGAATAAACGGGTAAGCCGAGCGCCGTGAAATATTCATCTTTTTCGCGGTCATGGGTGCAGACAACCTTGAACCGCACCGGGTCCACCGCTTTCTGGACTTGGTTATCCTGCCGTCCTGCCGCAAAATTAATTAACACGTAGCCCTTGCGGGTGTGGTTTAGAGCCACCAGCCGCGGGCAGAAAATTTCCTGAAAATAATCCGAAGATCAAGCCTCGGGGGCTTCAATAAGCTACCAGATAACGAGGAAAATGATGGAGGACTGTTATTAGCCTGATACCAACCCCCTTCCACCACTCAGCATCTCCCCTTTCGTCTTGCCATCCATGCGACCGAGAAAATTTTATTAAGATCCTAAGAGGTATGTCAACGCTCCTATCGGTTCTGCTACGTAATTGAAGATTGGTCGCGAGACGATCGGGGATGGAAAGTAGTGATCTACGAAGAAAAAAAATATGGAGGGGTTTGTTTGTGGGTGGAGGAAAGATGAATTCTTCTCATCGACGACAAGGTAAATCTTCGTTCGCGAGACAGTTCAGAATTCTGGTAAAAGCAATTCGCAGGCGCGGAATGGAAAATAAGAAGGGACGAGGGTGAGGAACTCGAGATTTATCGGCAAAATTTAGGAAAAGGGCAATCTCAGAAATATTTCCTCCCTTTACCTCGTGATACGCGTCATCCTGTTCCATGATTCTTTAATTTCTTTTCGCGATTCGTTTTTAAAAACTGTTTTCCTTTCTTTTTTAATTTATTTAGAAACAGATCGTTATTTTTGCTTATATTCGACCCACAAATGTGGGAATCTGCAAATTTGTAAATAAGCAAATCTTATGAGAAATTTTACGATGTGTTTTTACATTTGCGGTTAAGCTGTGTGTAAATTGTCTTTTTTGGTTCCTCGCTCTGCACTAAAACAATGAGAGCGTAGCAGCGATGATTATATCTTAAACTTGTTTCACGATCTCCGAAGTTGTGTAATTATTGTTTATATTGAGCTGTGAATTTTCAAGATTATACGAATTGCACATTTTCATAGGTTTAGCATAAAGGGGATGATATATAGTACACGTGAATAGAGTAATTTAATTTACGGCTATTTTTATTACTCTTCCTTTAACGAGTAATCAAACTCCGGATAAGAACGGCCAACTGAAACGACAAAGGTTTTAATCTACTCAATTACGATTCTCCCGAGGCAATTGCAAAGCGATACCGCCGCCTACGCAATCTGTAACGTTTTGGTCTAATTCGGTTGAATCCCGGCTAGGGAAGCCATCCAGATAATGAGTTCGAGTGCAACTAGACCGTACCGCGAAGGAAATCTCGGTTGGACACCAGCAAGCCAGAGATGACGCGGAGCGTTCTTTCGTAGAGAAGGAAACCGACCATTCGCGACTTTCTTTTTAATACCGACGAACCTTTTCGGTGCCAATGGAACGAGGAAACATTCGAAACCGGCGTTTAAATTGAAGATACTAGCAGAAAAATTTGTTCCCGATCGTTTCTAAAAGCGTATTTAACAAATTCTTTTTTACAAAGTGTTTCTCGTATTTTATTTTTTAAAGTCACTTTTTTGCTCGTTTCCTAAGATCGTGCTTTGAATTTTCAAAGTTACTTTTTGTGTTTTCCAAGATTACATTTAAAATATTAAAATTATTGTATTTTTTTCTTTTTTTTGTTCTTTTTTCATTTTTGAACCGCAGTCATCGGGATTGTACGGTTCAGTGGAGTTAACGTTTTTGATTAAAACATTTATGTGCTATTAGCACCAATAAAAGGTACTCGATTCAACACAAATGATCGGATCATCGAGTGCTTTTCAGTTTTTGGTTTTTTTGTTTCTCTTCTTCGCCGTTCCTTTCAAATTGCGTAAATATTTTAACGCGAGCAATAATTTATCGGAAAATCGATATCGTGAAGTTTTATAGACAGTTCACACGTTCGGTAAATTTAAATATTTATACTTGAACATTGTCACTGATTGCAGGAAAAAATTTTTAATTCACGAACCACCGAGAATGAAAATGCACAAACTCATAATTGGACGTTATTAACTGTCGAGTTGACAAAATTATTAATCGTATTTTCTCTACTTTAATGAACGCTGTTAATGCATTGTGCATGCAAAAAATAATAACTGGACAGATGGTAAAAGTTGCTAATTTACTTTTGTTGGGTATTTTATATTCGCTGGTTACGCGTGCAACTTTTATGAAAACAGAAAAAAATCTTTGAAACGGAAACACTTTTAATTCGAGCTTATTCAATATAACATATACATTTTAAAATAACACGACCAATAAAACAGCAATCTCCGTACAGCAATAAAATTTTACACCCAAAAAGCTATTTTCATAGTTTCGCTTTACCAAAAACAAGAATAAAAAAAAAAATCAATATGCTCAAAATTACCAAAAAAAGCTACATAACCTTACCATCCCGATAACAATTTACCAATTTCTTTCCCAAATTATTTTCCTAATGTTTCTCCTGTATTTCATAAGATCTCCTGTACAAAAACATCAAACGATCAACGTAATCCAGAAGAGAAAAAATTTAATTATTCAAAAAGGCTTCCCTAGAAATCAGCAACAAGTAGAGAATTACTGTTTGCGCGATTCCAGACAGCGAACGCTGTTCACGATTCTGATTCCCGGCGTAGTAAATTTTCCTCGGAAACGAAATCATGTTCAACGACTGAGCTTGTAACCGCGAGTGGTTTATAGCCATCACTACGGGGCCCGGCAAGAAGAGAGTTCGAGCAAAGCCATTAATTCGTACGTGTTGGTGTCAGCCAAGAACGGATAAGTGCGCCCAACGGAAGATATATATCTCCATTTAGGTGAAGATGGGACTTACTCGTTAAAACCAGACCTTATACCAGCCTCGCTGGCTCTCTTAATAAATTGTCTGGCCTTGCTAGCGCTTTGAACTCCGCTCGCGATGTGGAGCATGTCGGAAATTTTATTTCGAATCGATCATACCGTAAAAGTTCTTCATCATCCGCCTCCGGTGGCTGGTTTTCGCTATCTCAAAGGAGAAATTCTTCGCTTCCGCTTCGTTACTCTTGTAATTTAAATGGCCGTCATTAGGTCGCGAACTTTCAAACGCTAAGAAATAGAGAGCTTGACCGCGAGCAAACGTGAGTTCATCGGGAGTCTCGTATGTCAGTGTCCGCTGTTCGAACGGTGAGAAAATCGTTCGAGTTTTTAGTCTCGTTCTGGATTCTAGGCTTTGGGAATTTTTTTGGAGTTAGAGAAGTGTTATTAGAGATCGGAAACCGGGGAATTATGTACATATTAAATTGTCGAAGCTTCTAAGCGTTTAAATCTGTAATCTTTTCGGAGTGTTCGTAGGTAACTAGCTTTTTTGAGATAAAGAATAAAATGCAGTATCGATAATAGCTTTCGAAGCTCTAAAAAAAAATGATACTCTTTGAAAAGAATTATATTTAACATCTGTATAATTTAACTCTTCCATTATATTCGTAAAAACTTGCTTCAATTGTGTAACAATCACCATTGTGAACGTTTTTCACAAAATAGAAGAATCTAATTTAACACTAAAACTACCGACGAATAAAGTAGATCTATTTGTAAAACTAAGACCAAGAAATAAAAATAATAGGTGTTCTAAAAAATACGCAACGTAAGGAAAACGAATCTTTATCTATAGTTTTTACAGAAAATTATGAAAAATCCTCGAAATTGTATCATTTACAACATCACTGTAAATTTATAGAATTTCTACGAGAAATTACAAGCCGGTCATTTTGACCGCTTCGGTAGTTTTACTGTTAAATAAAATTGTGTTAAACCAAATACACGGATAGGTTTACGGAAGTCCAATCACGATAGAACTGAAATCCTTCCGAAATGTGTATAAAATTATAAATTATGCGTTCCATAAAACAATACCACACAATGTTCTTCAATTTGACGAGGAACTCGGACGAAATCATCTTGCGAATCGAGAAAAATGAGAGTCCCAGAGTTACGACTATTCAAACATCGATCTCCATGCTCGTGAAGCTCGCTTGTACCGCCGTGCTCGATTGCGAGGAAAGAATAAATTTTCTGGATGGGCCGATTCGAGAAAGATAAAGGGGCCCGAGTAAATCCATTTACATGGGTGATTTCTGCGGGGAGAGATCCCGTTTAATACGTTTCGAACGTTTCGTCGATCAATCCCGTCGCGCGCTTCGAGCTACTAACCGGATTGATTTTGCCGCGGCGCTACGTGAATAGAATGCCTAGTTTTCCTCCAAGCTTCCCGCTGCTTGCAGTTTTCGATATCGTCGGCTAATATGCCCACGTTCGCGTCCACAAAGTACATGCTCTCGATACGTGCACACGCACAGGAGAATCGGGGACCACATTTCTGTTACGTCTCTGGTAATCTATCATAATCTCATTTTGATTCCTGACATCATGATTAGACGTTGCGATAGCGATATTGCTTTGGTAAATAAGCTTGGAAATCGTACACCGTCCCCTTCATCGTTGCATTAATTTAATTACAATCGGAGAGAACGTCGGGATCTAATTATAGAGGATTATCCTGCTCGGTTAATTAATATCCGTTTATAATATTATACGTTGTATTGGTCTCGCGATTTATTCAATATTGGATGTATAAATAAATTCTCAGGTTTTTGGTTTTTAATATACTTGTTTATGCGGTGAACATAATACTGTCGATTGAAACGTTTGGTGTAGAGACTGGGCAAGTTCACTTTCTGACAAAATTGTACTCTTTATGGTTTCGTGTATTTTTAGACATCGACGATCGTTTTATTCAATTTCAGACCAATTTAAAAATTTCTTTACTGCGACAGGATCTTTAATTTTAATCGAAGTTGTTTTTTATTGTGTTTAATGCACAAATTTCGATCATCTCTCAGACCAAGACGAAGAAGTGCTCGCGTTTGTTGGTCAAACTCGCTCGAATTCCGATGAAACGCAACCTGAACTCTTAATCATCAACGCCTAAGCAGATTCCCGGTTCGCAAACAATCTCGCGAGGCGGAGCCCCGTAATCCGTTATGATCCCGATTAATACCGAGAAACATTACACACAGATTAACGTGGCGCGGTAATTCGAACTAAACTAAAGCGATAATGAAGTTACACAGGCCAAATTAGAATAAATTGTTTTCGCACCGTCCGCAGCATTCATTTCGCTCTTCATATATCCCGCCGTGAAACTCTTATTTCTCCACAATACTTCCAATGGGAACGTAATAAAAACGTAGAAACAGGAACAAAAATATGCAAAAAATCTGTATCGCAAATTTATTCAAACGGAAATAATCCACGTTCTTCATCCTTAAGTTCCAGCAACAATTTTCGTTCCCTTTCTTTCCACCGATAATCCAGGTGTTAAAATTGACAATTCACACCGACGGATGAATCCACAGCAAGCTCGATTAATTCCCGCGTTAATTAATCGCGACAATATGAAATTGTCGATGCGCTGGTCTTTAGAGCATGTTGGTTTCCTCGATTTATCAAAGTGATTAGCCAGCAGAGTGCTAGTTCCATTTCCTTTGCCATCCGATTACCTTTGAAGATTCTGATCGCGAAAAAACCACCTAAATCGAAGACCGGTTCGACACCGGTAAAATTTCCACTCCACTAACGACGTAATGGCGATATATGTAATTTTCTTAAGATGTTAATTTTTTTTAACCCTCTATAGCCCGAATTTTGTCTGCTTATTGGGGAAAAAAATTACGATTACAGTTTTTTAGATTAAACTAATAATTATCGCAGATGGATCGTGGTGTCGCTACAGTAATACAGCAATCAAATTTAATAGTACACTGATAACTAAAGAAAATTAATTTTTTAAAATATAGATACATCAGTTTGTAACTTTTAAGTCACACGGTCCCATATAGGGTTAATTTTAAAACCCACAAAATTAATCAAACAAATAAAAGATCGTAAACATTTATCATTATTTTCTCTCTTCGGAACGACACTGAATTTTCACAAAAAAATTGAGCACAAAGGATTATTTGCTCAATCTGCTCGATAAATATCGCAATACCTTCCTACAACGTCGATGCAGAACCAAATTGTCCAGAAATCCGACTTAATTCAATTCGCGAATAGAATTTCTAAAATTACACACAGTTACACGGAAATGATTCATAGGGAGTGAAACAGGCTGCTAGCGTGTCGTTTCACATGGTAGAACCAAATTGCAACGATGCCGAGTGAATTCTTTTTTTCTTTTTTTTTTTTTCTGCCGATATTTCTCGGACATTTCGACTAAATAAGCACGTACACGTGTATCAGCATATTTACCAGCATTTTTTTTTATTTTATTACCGCTCATAACGATCTCGTGCTGTGCTCTCTCTGGCTAGAAATTTAATGAAGCTTCTGGCGCTGGCAACGAATTTATATTTATTCGACGCGGTCTCCTGGTCTGCTCTGCGTGTATACTCAGAGCCGAAAATAAATATTTGCGATCGGTCGGTAGCGTTTATAATGCACGGGGAAAAATGGAAAAATTGCCTGCTGAGAGGGATGGATTTAACTGATTCGTGATATCGGCCCCGTTTGTTGATCGCCTCCTCTGCGACTCGAAACTGCTCTTATCGATCTGTATGGCTCGGTACCCGGAAATATTGAAAGTTGGAGTGTCTATCGAGAATGGTCATTATCGACTTTCATGATTTCGGAATTATTCGTATATTTTCTTTCTTTTTTTTGGTTGACTTACGTGAAAAATCGTCGATGGGAAATAGTAAGGATTTAATTCTCTGTAACTGAAATTTTGTTTGTTTGTCAGAAGAGAAAAAAATGATAATTATTGTTTCTCACTGTGATTTCAAAATTGTTCGACCAATATTTAGTATAAATGGATCGCCTGGTATTAATAAAATATACAGTGATATAATAAAATTTAATAGTACGGTGATAAGTAGATAGCGAATAGATTGCGAAAATGTAAACCAGATTGTTTCATTTACTAAAAATTGTAATGGGTATTATATTTTTACTTACTATGCGCTTTCTGTGTATTTTGGTAGCTTCAAATTTTTCATAAACGCATAAAAATTCGCAGTCGAGCGATAAATGCGTTAAATTAAATTAAAAAAATGTAAATACGTCGGTATGCGACTTCTTCGTCGCATGATGCTACAGAGGATTGAATTGTTAATTTATAAATTAGATTTTGGTATTATATTAAATACATGGGGTAATACTTGTATCAAAAACAGTGGTTAAAACGACAACAATCAAATGAGAAAGGAGCTCGTTAAATCTCGCTTTTACGACGGATAACTGATAAAAAGTTTCATAAAGATTTTGTTAAGAAGATAACGTATAGAGCAATATTTGTCTATTCTAGAGTTTACGCTGCCAAAGGTTTTACGAGGCTGCTTTATGACACCAGTAAACTTACTTTCCATAATGCCGCCGCGATTTAGCGATAAACCACGCTAGGAAAGACGCACGGGATTGTTATCAGATAATAGTTCGTCGAGTGTAACACTGCAACTACGTTTCACTCGCGAAAAATTGTTATGTTAGCCTTTTAATCAAATTACTAGCAATAGAATCCTTTCGTCTTGAATCTTCAGCAAAAGCTTTCTCCTCAAATTTCTTTTCTACGATATTCTTTCCGTTCGACCATTAACTGGTAAGCTGAGGTCTGACGTATCCAGTCATTTTCCACTTAAACATCAAATTTTTACATTCTTTTGAAACAAGAAAAATTCAAATCTTTTCGATAAGTATATAATACTAAAATTTTATTTATAAATAAAAGTCTGGCTCCTCAGTCTTCACTTTACCAGTTAATTAAATATATTATTCATTATTATTCAAACGAGAATTGAGAAGCTTTCTGAAAAAAAAGAACCGTAGACCTGTGAACTCTTCAATATTAGACTTTCGATTATATTTTGTTTCCTGGTATAAAACTGCATTCGAAGAAAATCGATTTAAGAGAAATTGAAGGTTTGATCCTTTAATTATTGTACAATTTTTGTTCGCCAAATTATATCAATTCAAAAATCCATTACACCATTTACCTGGTATAAATCCTCGTGTTTGTAAACAGGTGCCGTTTAATGTCGATATTTTATGTTACAACTGTTTCGTCGATGACACGAGTAAATAGATGAGCAAGACATCGTACATGTGTTCGGAACGTCTAACTATGTCAATCAATTACTCAGTTACTATCGGAGTATCCTCGATTCTCCTTGTCGTACGAGAAACACTCGCGAGACGTTGTATTCGTGAGAGGGTAATGGTATCGTCAAACGGTTATTCGAAGATAGTAATTAACTAATAAGCAGATCCTACAGCGTCGCTTTGCGAAACGGAGAGCCCGAAGGGAACGATTGTTACGGAAGAAAACGATCCTAAGAAGTCGTGATTAATGCGTTACGATGAGACAGCAGACAAGAATTGTTCCGAGCAATAATTCATCTGCCACCGGTAACCGGTCATAAATTATGCACTGTGTTTTCCAACAACTATGAAGTCTGAGATACGATAGTATATCATTGAAAGGGACAACGAACGAGATTATTTTAAAATAAAAATTAAAGGATATCTCTCTATCTTATCAACTTAATTAAAACATAATTATAACATAATTAGAACTTCAAATTTTAACCCTTTGCACTCGAGAGCCAATTCTCGGAAAATCATTTTTGTTCTTTTCTGTATAAACAGTATTTTGTGTAAAATTTTGCTATCGCTATACGCACGCACGTATCGTTACTTTTAATCTACAATTTTTGCACGCGAGATGCACGTTATTACCGTAAATATATCTTAGAAATATACGTTAGTATAAATGTGCTTCAAGTGGATCGTAAGAGAGACGACAAAGCGTCGTTCAACCTTCAAAGGATTTATGATAGGGTCATAGCCTCTGTAGGGTCCTGGAAGAGGGTGAATGAGACTCGACAGAGTTATCGTGAGTTACGCTCCTGTTGCGAAAAGCCAAAATCCATTCCTTCCATGACGCACGCTCGATCCACTGTAAATTAAGTTGCGTTACATCTGAACCTCCGCGCGAATCAAAGAATATTCCAAGTAATTAAAGAATGCCAATATCGCCGATAAGCAGAGAGTCGAGAACCAAGATAATAATCGTCGCGTGTTTAATCTACATCGGACCAGCGGACACTTTCATTTGCACTCTCAACACTTATTCGCGTTTCAACGGTCCCGTCCGGCGTCCGAAACGAGGCGTCGGGACTGGAAAGCCGAACGGCTAGCCTGCACGTTCGCCGGATGTTTCATTAAATTAAGAAGCGACCGAATAGGGGCGCGATAAGAATAGAATTCCGGTCGCCGAGTAACGACCGGGATAGCCCGATTCACGTTCCGCCTCCTTCTTTCGACCTGTCTCGCGGAAACGTTTCACGGGAAACGCGATTCCCTCGAAACGAAGATACTTTGATATATCTCGAGGCTTCTCCCTGAACTAGATAGCAATTAAATCGCCGGTTAATCGACTTCCTCGGTGGTTGTTGGGCTCGTTCCTTCGCGGATTTTTTTTTTCTATTCTTTTTTTTTTTATTTTTTTTTTTTATTTTTTTATTTTTCCGCGGAAAATGAAACGAGTTGCGGCAACTTTCGACGAGTTATATTATCCGCGTGCTGCGTTAACTGACGGACTAACTTTCTCCCTGATTTCCGCCATTTTTGTACCAACTTTCGAGCAGAATTCATTCGCAACGCGATGGCCTGTTGTTGGCAAAGTTTCAGCTTCCGTTTGAACGCAATTTTCCGTGCAGAAAATTTCTAAATCGATTAGGCTGTGCGAGGACAGTTTCAAACGAACGTCCTTCGTGGGAAGGGAATATTCTTCGAATTTGATCTGGGTTATCAGCGGAGCACCGATTTCTCCGAATAAATCAAGATACCTTGTTCTATGTTGGCTGTGTAATCTTTATTTATTACACTTTACGTTTCGATGTGTCCGTTTTCTGGAAGAATTTATCCCCGGCGTTGAAGTGGGAAGAAAAAGTGGTCGTCTGTGATGGAAAACATCGATCAACATCACGCGTATGCTTATCGTTTGCCGTTTCCTTTATTTTTTTTTTTTCTTTTTCTTTTTTTACTCGGGAAATTTCTACGTCTCCTTTTTCGATTTGCAATTCGACTGCGAAAATGGATTACGTTTTTAACGGCGTTCCATTAGCCCGATGGAAACATACCTCCTGATGGCGTCTGTGCGCCACGTTTCCTGTACTAACTTTTTAAAATCGTTCGAGTCCCGAGTAGAAACCGTATTACACTCGCTGTCGTCGGTATTTTGACGGGGCGAGATGAATCGAATTTTTTTTAACATTTTTTTCAGGAGTAAAGGAATGTCACGGTTGATTATCAACGTAAATTATCTGCTAACTTTTTAACGTTCTTGTTATATCTTTGGATAATTACGATTGAAATTTTTTAAGACACTTCACGTATTTTCTCTTTCGAAAGATACATTTTTTTTTTTTTAATCTTAAAGGTTACATTTAAAATTTTAAACATCCCTTTTTGTACCTTCAATCTATTTCCTTTTTACCTTTATAACTTAGCTTTTTTATTTTCCAAGCAACATCTACGGTTCTTAATCCGTTAAGCTGATCACTTTTTGCTCCGAATCCCCTTCGTACGCGGAATTGAAGATTAATAAAAAAGAATTATTTACAGTCGAATTGATGCTAGTTCTTGCACGTGTAGATACAGTAAATAAATGATTGCGTTCGGAAAATCGATCATTTATACGACTTAAATCGTCTTTACAAATCAACGGACTAAATCGAATTTAGCAAATATTTTTACTCCGTATCTTTGTACCAAGCCAATCTTCCGTTATTACCTCTTACCCGTCTTTTTTTCGTTCCTCGCCGGTTTCTTAATTCTTTACTCGCAATGTCCGTCCATCGACAATAGGCAAAATATTCTCGTAAAAGGATCTTCATCGTTTATTCATTGCAACGACACGAGGATCGTTTAAATAAAAATTACACCGATAGAGTTCTTTTCTCGTCCCAATCGACTGACACACGGGGATCAAGTATTCATCGAGAATTCTCGTAACGACGCCGCGACTTAATGTCCTCGTTTCAAATGCAAGCCCCGGGCATAGTCATCCATTGCGAGACGATCGATCTTGCTCGCCACTTGGCTCGTTTCAGCTGCTATGCCAGAAATTCGAGCCCTCCTGTCCGTCCATTTCTCCGTCCCCTACCAATCTCCTTAATTTATTACGGACAGTTAAGTAAGGACAGCACTGTTCCGAGGTCCAGCAACCAATAATAATGCAATAAAAAATAAGGGGACCAACGATAAATTGTTCGATAAATTATTCGATAAATTATTCGATAAATTGTGGAACGTTTAGAACGGTCGTTCGGCTCTCTCCGACGTGGAACTTCGGAAGGAAAAGCGATAGGCGCTTGACGAAGTCATAAATTAGGCCTTTCTCGTACCGTGTCACGAACCAAAGGATCTGTGTTTGCAACGCAAGCTTTTGGGTCATTCTTTGTGTATTCGTCGACGTAAACGAACCGTTTAACCCCTTGACGCCGGGCTCTGTACCTCGTATGGACTATGCTTTTGTGCATAGTAACATGAACTACGTGCCACGACATAAATTATGAATGCATTTCACAATTTAACAGTCGAAAATAAAGATCGTGGAATATTTCAGGTATTGTTCAATTTATGCTAATAGAAGCCATATTTTTATCAGTCGTACAATTGAGACTGTAAATTTGGGCTCTGTGTGCACTTTCGGTCTTGCTATACGTTGCGTCAGGGTATTAAAGAATTCCTTACTTTGTACTCTTAAAATTGTAACTTTAAAAATTTTGTATATTTTTTTCTTTTTTTTGTATATTGCCTTAAATTGTTTTATTCGGTTTCTCGATTGAGTGGTTAAAGTTCGGAGAAAAGAAAGGTAATTCTTCATTGGAATGGATGGTTTATAACGTAAGGTTTAGATGAATCTGCCGATTCCTTATAAAAGTCTAATAAAAGACTCGATGTCCTCCGAGAGGTGTAGGTTATCGGTGTTATTCCAGCGGCGATAGAAGTGATTCCGCTGCGTTTCCACAGCCGGTGTTATTTACAACCTCCGGGAGGAACCGCGCCTCGTGTACCCCAACAATCGATCGGTCGCGTCTCGTAAGAGAGATATCGAACTGTTCTTCGAACCTCTGCCTGACGATTCTTTATTATCTCCTTAGTGATTCGTAAAAAAAATAATAAAACGTCGCATGAATTATTTTGCAATTAACTTCGCGAAATAACCAATTTCTTTGTTATAAAACGGACCGGAAAAAAATAGAAGATAATTCTGTACTTGTCAGAGGAAAATAAAGAATGAAATACGTAGAATTTGTCACAAAAGTATCCGGACAGCTCAGAAATTAATATTACTTTTTTAAAATACAATTCTTTTTCTGTATATTCTGCTGTGTTTAAAAAGTGTTGTACATTATCGTAAAATAAACCATTGAATGTTTGTCGAAAAGAAACTTTTAAAATAGCTAAATAAAAATAGCTAAAATGGTCGATTATTTTTGTGACCACCTGTATTTGATTTTATAATCATGAATTTATGCTGGAGGAAAAGTGTAGTTCAATCAGCTTATCTTTCACATTTGAAGATCGTTGTTACGTTTATCTGATTGTCTTTCGAAGGAACGAGAACAACCGAGAAAATGTCACGACTCGGTGCAAGGAACACCGGCTGTCAGGAATTTATTTCCAACCTTATTCGTGCCTCGATCGCACGAACGACCTTCTGCTTGATTTCTTTTTCGAGGATCCTCGAAAAGCGTTAAGAGGAAGCGGAAATTTTCAGTGCTTCATTCGATACAAAAAGACGCTTCAGAGGCGCGAGGAAAACAAGAGGCAGAGATAAAAATGATGGCACAACGAGATTACGTGTATGACGTTGTATCTGGATCTTTCTTTTCTTGTGTTTTATCATAGAGATAGGTTCGGTGCTCTTTTTCAATAAATCGAAAGGATACGCTCTGTACCAAACGACAGAAAAAAAAAGAATCGGGAATTCTATTTCTAAAATTTCACTATGAAACTGTTTTACTGCAATATTACGTAGACTCGAAATTAAATGTCTTATTCTGGAACACGTATTGTGTTAAGAACGTTATAAATAACTTAGATTCTCCTTTGATTGAATCGCATTAAATTGCAATGAAAATAAATTCCCAATTTGCTGCGCTTCGAGTGGAATGAGATCGCGTGTTGTCAGACAACCAACAAGTAGACCAGATCCACGTATGGTCAGACGCCACTCTAAGTAGAATAGACCGGTCTATAGTCGGCACACAATAGGACAGTGTACAGGAGACATCCGGAGAGTGAAATAGGATCGCACAAACACATACGGCTGTTAAGTAGAATATAATCATACATGGTTGGTCGGTGTTCAAGTTGTTAATTAGGGAAGACGAGATAATTCCTCGCATTGATTACTGATATTTCGTATTAATCACGGATTTACTCTCTCAAGGTTTCTTTGCTTTTCAATTACATTTGTATTAAAAAATACATTATACCGTACCATAATCGATCTAATAAAAATTAATTCTTTTTTATTAATCATTAAGTCTGTGTATGAAAAATATATCGAGTAAAAAATCACCAGACTAATAAACTAATTGTAACCTGAATTAAAACCTTAACTTGTAAAGGTAGCGTCTGACGTATCTTACTGTTTTCTACTTTTTTACAAAAAAAAACAAATTTTAACCATCTTAATAGGTATATCGATAAAATTTTATCTCTAAGTATACCAGGATCTTTTTTAAAAAATTTTACGAAATTCCTCAGACTCCATGTTTAATCAGCTAGCGATTAAACATCGAACAAGTAGGTTATATTTGTCCACTACCGTAATATTATACAGAACTTTATACCCAAACCACGCGACACACCTGTACAACAGAATTATCGTAGACCTTCGATATTTCTTTCAAACCAAACCGACGGATGTACCAATTTGATTAAAGAACTTCTCCCAAAGCTTCTTAATCCAACCTGTCACGAACTTCATCAAACTGATACCACCCACTCGCAACCGTATCTTTTAGTCGATTATCTCTCCACGAGTTTCCACGATATCTCTCACCCACACCATGGCAACGGGTCACTTTTGGTCTTATCCACCCTCTCAGAGGAAGATCAAAATCTTACCTAGGATTCAGACAGGACTTTGACTTCCTTCTACTCGTCGAGCCGACTTCGTGAAAATTCTTATTCCGCCAAGTCAATGTTCCCTTTTTCCCCGGTGCCACGTTTCCATCCTTCTGATCCGGCGGAAAGTTTTCCATGAAATGTAGCGACAAGCAGGGTCGTCGTAACGACCCGCGTTTCGCGCGCGAAACTTCCGCAGAAAAGCCGTAAGAAAGTCCGCGAAACGCGGCTACGTTCGCTACAGAGGACTCCCTTCGGTAACTTCTCCCACCAACCCGGCTGATTGTCGAATCGTTGAATTTAATTATCAAACTACGCCGGACCGGTTCTCGCCTCCGGCGTCAGCTTCCCGACCGCCCGGTGTTCGTCGTGGTTAAACTACGATTAGAGTTGGTACAAATCGTTGAATATGTTAGCCGGCGAGCCGCGCGGGGCTTGGTTGTCCGCAATTAAATCGCGGTACAAAACGGGACGGTGATACAATGACGAAATAAGTCCGCCGGTCGACGAAGGGATTTAAGCGGCGCGAAAGTTCGTCCGGCTGGGCGAGAGGCTTCGCGAAAGTTGCGTTTCTGTTGCGGCGAAAGTTTCAAATACTCCCACCAGGTTTGTCTTCTTGTTCCTGTTCTTTCTTTTTCCGCCGCGTTCGGAAGGGTGGTAATAGAGAAACTGGAAGAGTAAATGACTTTTCGTCTCGAGTATAGAGTTTAGCGTTGGAGGAGGTAAAAGAGTCGGTCGATTGGATTCTCTGGATCGGAATATCGTTCAGCGAAGTCGCGAGTTCGATAATTGTTGCTTGTATGGTTCGCGTGATTAATTGCACGTACACGTAAAATTCGCAAAATTCACCAGCGGATTGTTTGGATTGAGATATCGTTTAATAGTGTCACGGTGTCGAAAATTGTTTATTCCATGGTTTACGTGATTAATCGCACGTACACGCGGAATTCATGAAATTCGGGATAGGATTGTCTGGGTTAGCATATCGTTTAATTTCGATTTCCGAAAATTGTTTTCTTGTACAGCGATTAATCACACGCGCACACGGGATAATCTAAATTATACGTTCTCACAAACTCTCTCGCTGTTTTCGTAATGAAGTACAAACGATATCACTTCCGGTTTAATCAGAGCCACTGGTTTCACAAGCGACGTAACACGGGGAACCTTCCAGGATAACATTTCCGATCTATCAACGGAAGCACAAGACGTTGAAAGTGTTCCGGAAGACGTAACACGAGCGATCTCATTTTTATTCTCACCGCGAGAGCTCGGACCGTGAAACTTCTTCCACCAGTGCTTTTAATAAACGTAATAGAGTGTAAAGTTTAGAGATAAGGCATGCCTCGAGCCGTGCACCGGCTCCTCGACCCGACATCATCCATGCTCCATTCCACCCCCGTGATTTGGCGCCGCTTGAAAATTCGCCCTAAGGAGCACACAGTCGCGGCCAATCTCGCCTGGAACGACGATTCCACGGTGTGATCCTGTGAAATACGAACTCCGAACGGGAATACACTTGGCGAAGTATGAATGGGGTTTAAAATTTTAATATTTCAACGATCTCTTCGTGGTCAAGGTTCTGATTTAATAGTAATTTTTTTTTCTTTTTTTTTCAATTATCCAAGAAGAACTTTAATAATCAAATAGTGTATCTAAGTTTTACTTAGAGTTTTAATTTCCTCGATTTCTGATAAAAGCACATAATTTTAGTTTTGAAAATTATTCCTTAAAAAACAGTAGAAATGCATAAGATTTCGAGATACTTGTTTCGTGTTTTCTGTCAGTTTCGAAGAATTAAATATTAATAGNAATTTTAATATTTCAACGATCTCTTCGTGGTCAAGGTTCTGATTTAATCGCAATTTTTTTTTCTTTTTTTTTCAATTATCCAAGAAAAACTTTAATAATCAAATAGTGTACCTAAGTTTTGCTCAGAGTTTTAGTTTCGTCGATTTCAGATAATGGCACATAATTTCAGTTTTGAAAATTATTCCTTAAAAAACAGTAGAAATGCATAAGATTTCGAGATACTTGGTTCGCGTTTTCTGTCAGTTTCGAAGAATTAAATATTAATAANACCGTTTCTTGGCTAATGAAATTCTTTGAAAAGATCGAGAATATCGTTCCGTTCGTATCGTGGACTCGTTATATGTATTTTGTGAATAGGATACGACGGTTGAAATTATTTCAAGTATAAGTATACTTGGTTCTGTTTTAAAAAAATATATATTCGTATAAGAAATGATACTGTATCTATATAAAAATAGAAGATTGATTCCGGACTTGAGAAATCGGCAAAAATAATACGATAAACCGTGTGAAAATTTATGTAGGATCTTGTTATTTTTCTGTGTTTGCTTTTTTTTATTTAGAACGTGTTAAATTAAAATCGTGTAAAAATAGAATCGGATGTACTAGGTTTTGGGAATTGTTTTGGCGATGAAAGATACTTAGATGAATGGTGTTTAAAGTTTAGCGAAAATAGGGAGAAACGCACCCCTCGTGTTCCGACCTTCTGTTACGTTTTATAAAACGAAGCATGCAACGGGTCTCTCATAAAGGTTGGCATTTTTCATAAAAATACACATCCAGAATGCAGAATAAAAGTTTCTCCTCTGAGGCTTCGTTTTTTCGTGGATATTGGTATTAAAAATTTGCAACCGGCTATCACTTTTATACGACGCGTAACTTTGAAGCGCAAGTTTTTACGAGCGATCAATTGTTGGGGATGGCGTCGAACTAAAAATGGACAAACTTCTGTTAATATTGTATAAACATNCAAAAACTAGAACATGATCGAACGAACAATAAAGACGAAAATCGAGTTTGAGCTGCGTCGTCGGTTATAATCTCTTATCGCGAAACTAGGAAAAACAAAATAAATATTCAACAGGCTCAGGGAAGCAGTTAATTCGAATACAGCGCGCAGCTTCGGCAAAAGTTAAATAAGTGGTGGCCGGAAGTTAGTTAAGGGAAACAAGCGGGCGCGATGCAAATCCATTTTCACGTTTATCGAGAGTCCCGTTAATTTTCGTACAACCGACGACCACCGAATTTGATTATTTTTGATTTTCACGTACCGCCATCTTCGTCCCTGCTCTTTCTCTCGTTCTCTTGTTACCTTTTATTTTTCAAGAGAGTCGGCGTTAAAATAAGCACGAGCGCGGAAATGAAGCGAAGCCGAAACAGGATGGAATTAAACGTGACACGAGGCCGCCAACTTCCGTTTTTCTCTCAAGCGAAGCCGGAAAATAATATCCGGCACATCCTGTTGCTCACTTTCCGCCGTCTCTTACAAATTTCGTATTACGACCGGTTCCGCGGCTTGTAGCGGCCAATCCGATTGAATTTACCGACTAATCCTGATCGTACTTTAACATCGGCCGTCGGTGACGTTGCGAGATTTATATTTAGTTTCGTTCGATTCGTAGCGAACCGAATATCGTGTTTCGACGAATCCAATTGATCGATTGCGAGGAATAAATGTAGCGTTCTTCGGTTACTATTGAAAAATAGTGTAATTTATGATACAGGGTGGGTAATGGTGCAAGATTTGAATAATATTCGAAACATCTGCTGTGTAGAGTATATCACCTGGCTTTAAGATATTTTTGCTATGTTTATAAATTCACAAAAATGTTTCTGACAAAGAATCCATAGTTTTGCGAACACTGGCGTATTGTAGCGATTTTATTCTACTAAGAAGAGTTAATTACTTTTAAAGATCTACTTTGCTCTTTTTTGTTTTTTTTAATAGAATGTTAATTTTGTGTTTCTATAGAGGATATTAGAGTATTTCTACAGATATTTATGACACGTATTTTGGAAAAAGAAATATTAAACATTTTCTATAAATTTGTATATAAAAGTGCTTCAAATTAATTAACAGGATAAATCATAATAAAGGATAAATTGTTGAATACTATTCATGATATAATAAGAAAACGATAAGTATTGAAAATTTTTACCTAAGTTGTAAATTAATATATGAGAATACTTTCGATTAATTGATAGGATAAATGATGATAAAAAATAATATCCATAGTATTTCAGACTCTTGACGAACCAACGATAACTTTTCTCTCCGATAATTGGAATTTATAGAGAAAGAAATCGGAACGCTGAAGATCTTACCGAAGTTAAATTCGGTCCACTCGATTACTGGTTTCCATCGGTGTTTATCTAATTTTTCTATCAACGGTCCGCGGGAATATTTTTTTAACGAGTGTCAATAATGATTGAAATGAACGAGGTTAACCGAATCAGCCACGCGAACAAGTTTTCTCCCTCTCGAATTTTCCATTTACGGAAATAACTGATTTACCGATGAATCTATATAATTGTATCCGCGGCGGACGAACCATCGACGGTCGTTTCAATTCTCATTTTCGCCGTCACCTCTGGTTCGATTGAAGAATTCCACAGAGCGCGTGACTCAATGAAAATATTAATACGATCGCGTATGTAGTTATCGAAAGTACACATCGTTCAGTTCATTTATTTACTCAATTTAAAATGCATCTATGCGATACACAAAATATTCCTTTTATACGCCATGTTCGTCTACATTACTGTTCAATAAAAATTTTAACTTTATCAATATTTATAATAAAACATCGTCGTATTCTTTTGTTACTCGAATTAAAGTCGACCGCGACGCGAAAACGTAGATAGCAGAATGGTGTCGTATTTTGTGAAAGCGGTCCCGAATAACAATGCAGCCGAGTCAGGAGAGTGGCGGATGCACGCTGAAGGGTCATTTGCAAACGGCTACAAGTTTCCCCGCGAGAGGAATCCAGTTCTATTTCACTTGCGCGACAACAGCTGCAGCCACGACAAGATAACGAGCTGTGGATTAAGTCCTAAACCGGTCATAATCGCGTATCGACCCTTAAAAGCTGCTAAAATGCTGGGCTCACGAACATGTTACTCCAACCATTCATAGTTCTCGGTGATGAATTATTAATTAACGAGAGGTTCGAGTTGAAATTTAATAGCTGGTACGAAACGTGTAACAGAGGAAGCGAAAATGTTGGACGAAATGATTAGATATTTTAATATCGTTTCCATTTGCTACAGCCTGATGAAAGCTTGAACTATTGAAATGTTTATTCTCTGGGTATCAAATTATGGCTCGTGCATTTTCTTTTTATTTAAAATATACAATGTATACGTTTATTAAATTTGATTAAATTAGTAGGTTCTGATTGAAGATATAGTAATGATTTATAGAATTTTATAATTATATAGGTTTTATAATTGTATTTATTTTTACTAAATTTCAAACATGCATTTATTTTTACTAAGATTCGAAATAGATTGAACGCTACAGGTGTAGGAAGATTATTCTTAATTAAAGAAGAACTGTTCAAGAAACATGTGTAAGATAGATTGAAAAAATTCTTCGGGAAATCCAAGTTAAATCTAAAGTAATGCAAAGATGGGAATCGTTCCTACGATTCTCGTAGAAAGCGATAGAGAATCGTTTAAAATACTCGATTACTTTTCTATCTTCTTATCGCTTCTTTCCCTCTAACGACGAGCTTCTTCCTATAACTCCCTGCTCAACGAGGCTTTTAGAGACCTCGAAACTCTTTACGATATATCTCGAAGTGTATTTGAGAAAAAAAGAAAGAAAAAAGAAAAAAAAAGAAGGTTGAAGCGCGTCATTACGCGAAGAAATGCTAATTCGAGCAATAGGTAAACATAGATTCCGCGGAAAACTTTCAGCCCCGATTTAGCTGTTCGCTAGTGGAAGGATGATCCAGCCACTTCCTTATTCTATGCTAAGTTACAGCCGACTTCCACGGAAGCCATTATTAAGGATAACCAATTCCTCCAGGTCTCGTTCGATCGGAACTCCGGCGAGAATGAATCGAAAGCGGGAAGCCAATAAAGCAGCGAACCTTGTCGCATGGCGGTTGTGGGAGGATCAGACCATCGGATTATCGGTCCGTCTGCCGGAACGAACATTTTTCCATGAACTGCTTCCGGAACGTGTTTGAATTTACTTAGAAAGTCGAAATGAGTACTCTTAAAATATCAATGATCCTATTATCTTTTCGTCTTGGGGAAAATTTTTTTAAAACAGCTTGTAAATACGACTTTAACATTAAAACTAGTAACGATTTAATCTTTGAGATATATTATATATATCTATGAAATATATTTTCCCAATATTTGAAATTTGTATAAAAAGAATTAAAACGATACATTCTTGAAACTAAACCCACATCCATATTTTTAATAGAAAATCACGGAAAATTTCTTAAAACGCAGTAAATTTATAAGGTTTGTATAAAAAGTTGATCACTTTTACCAGTTTGATAATTTAACTCTTTCACTACGGAAAACTCTAGATTGAATATTTTTCGCGTACCGCGTACGCTATCCAACGTGCAACTAATTATGAGTTGCATTTTATAAATTCATCACGTTGCATCGCTCATTTTCTTATATTTTTCTCATATCTTAAATTGTGAGTTACCCGTTTAATCTGAACATTTTGATCGTCGAACGCATATATACGCCCATAGTCCATATCGATAGCAATCAACGAATTAATAACACTTAAATATTTCTTGTTAAAAAAAAAGCTAATTATAATTCTTCGTCAAGTGACATAAATATTCATATAGTTTACAGTGATACATGTGTAATAAAGCCTCGTGTACCTGAACATCGCTTTCATCTACATTATGTTTCCCTAATTGGATCCTAGTAACTTCAATATAGTCCTAGTTATGGTTAGGCATACTTGACTGAAGCATGGTCCCTAATGGTTACATTCTTGATAAGTAGAACAAGCAAGTGGACAGAGATCGGTCTGAGTTCAGGGATCGTATGATTGAAGGTCGAACTAATGGAATAAGTACTCTCCGGAGTTCGGGCGTCTATTAAGTAGAATAGCCCGGACATAGTCAGACGGGGGGCTAGTGAAATATGCATACGTATTCAAACAACCGTAAAATAGAGGGACCTACGGATAGAATATGGAATTCATTGTCGGTATTGAGGCACCTATCGGGGAAAATAGAACCATTATGATTAGATTTCCCGTAATTAAAATGTACCTCGATTACGTAATTACTGTGCTGGCTGAAACTGTATACAGAGCGTTTCTTCGTAATAAACAGCTATTAATATTTTTCTCAGATATTTTATTATCGTCTCGACTCTCCGTGGACGTTCTACTTTTCATATTTTTTGACATAAAATTTTTTCCCAACATTATTAGCTGATATTGCAAGAATTGAAAAAAAAAAGAATATATGAAACTCGCGTTATTGTTCTTGCCGATTCCATTGTATTGAAAATTTCCGAGAAATTAATTAAAATTTTCAGAACTTTCGCAATAATACTTTTGCACAAGCGTTGATCATATTTTTTCTGAAACAAGAGAAGAAAAAAAAATACTACCCCTCAACCAGACTTCTGATTAAATCACCCCAAACACTGTTATACCTCCATCGCCGTTTCAGCAACCGATTAACCCATCCCATGTTACAGTTTACGACGACAAATATATTCGCTTTACGTATTTCACGTTCCCTCGCGTCATCAGTTCACGATACGTCTGCAGCTACGCTTCCATCAGCGACACGATTCTTCGCCGAAAGATACATTTCTCTATCGCGAGGATTGGAACGTAATCCCCCGAGCGACGAAGACAATTGTGCGTCACACGGATAGAAGTTCGCGGAAGCGTGGCGCATTAATCGTGGCGGAACAGAAACCGTGGCGGTGAATTAATTTAACGTGGCGCGTACGATTCCTACATTAGTTACACGCAGTTACGTACAATATCTGTTGGCACGGTCCTGATTACGTGGCACGAATGCGCGAGCCCGGCTGCCGCGTCTAATGCATCCGCGTGCCCAGTTATTGCCATCCATGGGATTATTACTGTAATTGCACTCGTTGCAATTCCCCGATGCAATCGTACCGACGATCTAGCGCTTAATATGCCGTGATCGTTCACGCCGGTTCCTCAGGTGAGATAAAAAGGTTCTTTCTTTAACGTAACCTCGTTACGTGAACGTAATGAATGATATCGTCACGTCCGATTACTATTTCAACGAGAACTGGTCGAAACGATCGAATCGTAATTTTTTACATAAATTTTATAAATTTATTTTTTGTGGAGTTAACTCCTTTTGGCGGATTTTCTATGATTTTCTATGATTTTCTGTGATTTTCTGTTAAAACGTTGAGTGCCGCATGGATCATCAATGACCCATGATAGTTGGCGAAAATAAAATTTCCATTATTATTAAAATAAAATTTCCATATTTCCAGTAAATACACCTGTTTTTTTGCAATACTATTTAAATAAAGTAGATTCAAGAAGAGATTAGAATGTGGAAAATTTATAACAGGCGCTGTTTTATTCTAATTAAATATTCCAAAGTAGCCTGTTTGCCTAGGTTCAGAATACTATTAAATCATTTGCTGTTCACTTGGCTGTTCATTCATACCCNGATTTTCTGTTAAAACGTTGAGTGCCGCATGGATCATCAATGACCCATGATAGTTGGCGAAAATAAAATTTCCATTATTATTAAAATAAAATTTCCATATTTCCAGTAAATACACCTGTTTTTTTGCAATACTATTTAAATAAAGTAGATTCAAGAAGAGATTAGAATGTGGAAAATTTATAACAGGCGCTGTTTTATTCTAATTAAATATTCCAAAGTAGCCTGTTTGCCTAGGTTCAGAATACTATTAAATCATTTGCTGTTCACTTGGCTGTTCATTCATACCCTTTAATTTTTATTTCTTTGGTACAGATAATCATACTTTAATCGTCTGTAGTTCTAGTATTAATCAGATCGAAGAAACGAATCGGAAAATGGGAGAATCAAAGGTTGGAATGGAAGGAGATATCGTTTCCGGCGGCTCGTAAAGAGAAAAATCGAGTGGCTCGTTACGGAATTACGGTAACAGCTCTAAACTGTTCGCAAAGCTGTTATATTATGCAGCCATTTGAAGCATTGAAATCCCCGATGCGATTGCGGATGGTATTATTGCGATGACGTTCCCGCTGGAATTATTTCAACGATCCGAATGTTACTTTATCTCTCAACGGGATCTGCAATTTTTTTTTTTTTTTTTTTCTTCTTTTTTTTACAACGTAACATTCGTATAACGAAACAAACAAATATTTCACGGTGTACTATTTCGTAACGAATTATCTTCAAGTTTCTGTCGGGAATCTTTACAAACTTAGCTACGTTAAGCTCCCTGTTAAAACATACGGATTAATCCGACATTCGTTGGACTGGAATAAAAGAATTTTTCAAAGGACTCAAAGAACCAAGATGGCGAAATAAATAAAATGAAACGAACGGAAGCTGAGGTCGCGAGATTCTTCGCGTTGCTTCTTCTTTCTTTCGAATTTCTCTCTTGAATTAACTACCGCAAAGAATTTATTCTACCGGCAACTTCGTTTTCCTTAGACGACTCTTAATTGTCTTTCAGAGAGATAGAAAGAGAAGAAAACAAAATACAAGGACGGTGTGCACTGTCAACTGTAATTTCGGCTTATCTTTCAAGATAAACTCCTCCATTAGGGAAAGTAGCAACAGTGTCGCTTTAATTAGGCTCGTTTAATTATTTGGGCGTTAACGGAACTACCGGTAAAGGTGAATGGCACTGTGCTTCTGAAAATGTTCGCAGCGAACGTCGTTTAAACGAAAAGATTATTTTAACGACAAAATATCGTCACTGTGCCAGTTGCTCGGCGTTCAAAAATATTTTTATCCCATTGAAACTTGTATTACGTTTCTTTCGCTTCTTGTTTTTCAACGATTGGAAAACTACGTTACGGAGATAAAAAATAAATACTTTTATTTTCAAAATAACCTGCCTATAGGTTGCTGTAAAAATAGAAAGATAGTTTTGAACGTCACTTTCTGCACGAATTGCCCGGAACACCAGAAAATCGGATTCCTCTGGCTCCATTTCGTACAATCGAGCTGGGTAACGAAAAAAATAAAAAAAAATAAAAAAAAGAATCGACGGAACGAGAGAGAGAGAGAGAGAGAGAGAGAAAGAGAAAGAGATGGAGAAAAAAAGGATGCACGATGGACGGTGTATTGTGAGCACTCAAGCTGCTATAAAATGCCACGGAATTACTCGTCCGCAAATCCGGCGAAGTAAATTAAAAATTTCCCACTCGAATCTGTCGATTGCGTCCACCTTCGAACGATGCCCCTCTTCATTTAATTCCTATCCAACAAAAATGGAATTAAATGGAGCTACCAAGCTCCGAACCATCGAGACATTTTCTTTTGTCCACACACTCGCATTCGTTCCCTCGCCTCTGTTAATATAAATTTATAATCGAGTAACAATATTATTATAACGAGTGACTTCTCGAGCTACGTTAAGAATATTCTCACGCGATTATCGTAATTTAATTCTAGAATATAATTATCTGCTAGAATCTGTGACATTTTTCAAATCTAATTTCCTTAATGTAAACTGCTTTCAAAAAATATAAAACACCATCGTGTT
This sequence comes from Ctenoplectra terminalis, assembly GCA_019453375.1. NCBI lineage: Eukaryota > Metazoa > Arthropoda > Insecta > Hymenoptera > Apidae > Ctenoplectra > Ctenoplectra terminalis. The sequence goes on from SMSQ01026079.1 coordinate 477,745, forward strand.
TCAATATTCACGTTACTCACACTGCTTCCAGAAAATTAATTTAACACGTACTATAATTAAATATTCACTTCTGAGGTCTCAGTCTTGAAGTTTTTAACGATTTAAACATCGTTTGAGTTTTTCCAAATTTTTCATTACCGATTAAAAGAAAATAACTGATCGCTTAACATATCGCACGATTAAATTTCCTTTGCTATCAAATATAACGTCGTAACCGTAAAGTAACAAATACCTTGCCGTAAAAAGTAACAACTTTCGATGCTAGAAAAAAAAAGAAAAATAAAGAAAAATAAAGAAAAAAAAGAAACTAACTTAAGGAGACAAAAAATAAAAGCAAACTTTTTTCTTAATATTCTTTAAATAACGTTATCTAATCGAAACGAACGGAACGGTCTTCGGTTACCAATTTCTCTCTCAGTTCAACATCGCTGCTCACCTTTTTGCCCCCGTTAATATAATACCATTCAAGATAATACGGTAGCCCGTATATTGTCCGCGAAGTAATTAGTTCCACGCGCTCGCTTAACGAAGTATCGCGTTCCGTTTCAACTGTAATTATCGCAGAGGGTAACAGGGTGGCTGGTGCGAGGGCGAGACGCGAGAACGACCCCGTGGCTCGAACGGTTCCATAATTTATATGTTTACACGGAAGAAGGTGAGACGATTGGACCGGAGAAAGGGCGGAGACTCAATTATGGAGATGGCCGTGCTCTCCGTGGCTTCCCGACGGTTAATTATTCAGAAATTGGCGACGAGCCACGCGTCTCGCCTCGCTACATCGAGCTGCCGACCTTCCGTCTACGTCGGCGGAAGTTGAAGGAATTCCCGAAAAGGAATTCGCTTCAACGATGAAATCGAACCGGCCGAACCTCGACGCCAACTTTCTCTATTAATTACTTAACGTCACCGCTTACAGCGGTTAATTAAAATTATGAGAAAAGTTCCGAAACACCTGTTACGTGTTTAGAATTATTTCTTCGCTGTTTCACCGTTTCTTGGCTAATGAAATTCTTTGAAAAGATCGAGAATATCGTTCCGTTCGTATCGTGGACTCGTTATATGTATTTTGTGAATAGGATACGACGGTTGAAATTATTTCAAGTATAAGTATACTTGGTTCTGTTT
>SMSQ01026079.1:479939-495623 GCA_019453375.1 Ctenoplectra terminalis
AAAAAAAAAAAAAAAGAAAAAAAAAGTACTTGAAAATTTAAACTCATTTCTTTTCTTTTTCTTCGTGCAAAAGTATTCTACGTCCGCGGATAAGTAAATATGACCTGAAAATAAAATATATTTCACGGAATTCAGATTAAACGGAGGAAAACGGTTCGCGTGGGAAAACAGCCCATCGTTTCTTCGTCTCTTCACAGAGAAGATCTTCGCGAGACACCCCGTTTATTTCGCCTGACACCCTGTTATATTTTTGCGCGACGCTGCACAGCCACAGCGGATCCAATCTTAACTCTAAATTACACCTTAATGGCCGAGCATCCGTCCGGCCGGTCCCCGGGACGTTCCTCTAATTTGAGCAGATTATTAAAATCGCATCGTCGTGATCCTCGAAATGAAGGATCGCGCCGGTAGGCAAGCGACGATGGAACTTTTCTCGTAAAATAAATCAGCCGGTCCCATCGTGGTAATTCGGCGCAGCCGCCTCTGCCTTACCAGTAATATTGGATATTTTCTTAATGGTGAAACTTCCACGGAGACCGACTCCTGTTCATCCTTATGAACTCTCTGATAAATCAGAACACCGTCGGTCCCTTTGCTGCGCTTCGACGCAGTTCATTTTTTTTTTTTTCTTTTCTTTTCTTTTTCTTCATTCGATTTCAATCCGTTAGACCCGCCTCTTTCCTGTTCCTTACTTTACCCTTTACCTGGTTTCCTCTGGGTAAACGTATTTTTGAATCCTACGCTCGTATCTGGCAAGGCTGCGAGAAAATAAAAGAGTTTAGAAATATTTGAAAGTAGGAATGAAGTCTGAAGCGTTGAAGTTAAATGAAGTTGGTCGCAAAATTCTATTCGACAAACGTCCCCTTTTGCCAACCGCTTTCAATTTACAAATCATGTATTGCAATCTATACTTCGCCCACGTTTCTCCAGATGAAGGTACTTTTAAATCCTGCATTTCTACAAGAAGACAAGAGATTAGAAGCATTTGGAAAATAGGAACGAAGGCGGAAATCTTGAACGTGGATAAAACAGAGCCTCTAAAATTTGATTTTCTATATAAAGATTAGGTATTGGAACGTTACAAGTAACAAACGTTTCTCTTCGAATCTGTTTCAGTCACTGCACGAGCGACTACATCGCCGTGTACTCGGGTCCAACAACGTCGAGTCCCCTTTTGAAGATGCTCTGCGGCAAAGAAAAAGCGTCGTTGCTATACAACGGACAGAAACTGCTGGTCGAGTTCAGGTAAGAAGGAAAGAAACCTTGTATACCGCCTTTGAAACCACCGCGATCAATGTAAAATTCAATTCAAACGTTCTGAACCCTTTTCGCTGAACCCTTTTCTAAATCCAACCAAAAAATACGAAGCATCGCTTAAGAGGAAGTCCTTCGATTTCAGGACGGGACCTGAAGTACCGCCTTTTGATTACAACGGCTTCGTCGCGAGCCTGAGTTTCATAGAAATCACCACAGAAGCTCCGACAACGGTTACCATGGACAGCACGAATAAAAGTGGTAAGTAGTCGTAGAATGAACACGTTTATGTTCGCTAACCCATCAAAGATGGAGTTCGTGCACTGTACGGAGTGACTCTAACATTGTCCCACACATCCGAAATCGTTGTACCGTTGGAAAAGCTGAAAAGAAGTCTCACGGGACGGTACAGGAGCAAAGGGTCTCTTCTTGCTTTGCTTGCGTGTAGTGTTGCGATCCGATTAGTATTTTCGTGGCTTATGAAGAGAGAAAAGGATAGGAAAGTCGTTTCGTCAGGGGACTGGTATTGGGCTCGTCGTCGGTAAGATATCCTAGCAGTCTCGTGTCTTAAACGCAGGGATACTGAAATAGAATAAAGTTAGGTGTAAGTATAATCGGTACAAGTACGAATCGGGCCGTTTTTGAGAACTCGAGGGAAGGTCGGTGTTAGTGGAATCCTTCTGGTAGCAGAGTGTAGGAGAGTCGCTACAGTCTTTCGATTCATTTTTTGAGTCGTTACAGTCTTTCGATTCATTTTTTGAGTCGTCACAGTCTTTCGATTCATTTTTTGAGTCGTTACAGTCTTTCGGTCGATTCATTTTTGAGGACTCGAGGAAAGATCGGTGTTAGTGGAATCCTTCTGGANTCGATTCATTTTTTGAGTCGTCACAGTCTTTCGATTCATTTTTTGAGTCGTTACAGTCTTTCGGTCGATTCATTTTTGAGGACTCGAGGAAAGATAGGTGTTAGTGGAATCCTTCTGGTAGCAGAGCGTAGGAGAGTTGCTACAGTCTTTCGATTCATTTTTTGAGTCGTCATAGTCTTTCGATTCATTTTTTGAGTCGTTACAGTCTTTCGGTCGATTCATTTTTGAGGACTCGAGGAAAGATCGGTGTTAGTGGAATCCTTCTGGAAGCAGAGCGTAGGAGAATCGCTACAGTCTGCGTGTTCGTTTTGACAAATAATACATGAGAGCGGAAAATTCGTGTGAGAAAAGGGTGTACACTTCTGCTGTGACCAATGAGATCCGCATTCCTTCCGCAGGACTTCTTTCCAGCTTCCGACTGTACAGATCTATAATATAGATTCTTGTGAGACCGAACGTTGTGTTGAATTACATTCGCAAACAGTATTTTAATATGGATTATATAAAACTGGTTATTAAAATTATAAAAACGTACGTTACTCCACATTGTGTAGAACTCATTTGGAAAAGCAAGAAAGCTTGCATTGTCCTTAAAGGATTAATTATATCTTTTTCTCTTTACGTCAACGTTTACATTATTCAGTACTGTTTCATTCCTTTATCTTTTTTTTCTTTTTTTTCTTTTCTTCTTTTTTTTAACAGAAGAAAAACTCTCATTGGAAAGTTAGATAGTTTACACGAGTTTCACTTGGATTTCATTATACGGAAAAAAACTGGGCAGCCTTCTTTCAGTTTAAATACTCACAATCGGGAAGATGTTAAACCTGATTTAACGAACGTCACAGTAAAACCTCGAATCGGCACCGATGAAACGGTTCGTTCGTTAAATCCGGGGATTGCGATCGTTCTGGAAAAAAAAAAGAAAACCCGCAGCTACACCTGGACCGAGATAATTAATTCCAATTCCCACGTGTATTCGATCAAATTATAGCCTTTTGGAATTAGGTCACTCTTGCTGCGACAGAGATTTTAACTAAACTCTACAGATCATCATACGCTATCCTATTATATTCTTTTCAGTTGCCATACATTTTACATTTACGTACGAGAAAAAAATATTATTTTGATAGTCTGGTCCGAGTCAATTAGTAGCGCCAATTAACAAAACTCTAAATACCACTGTACATTATCCTAATTTCTTTTTTTTTTTTTCATTATACATTACATATCTGCATCTAAATTAAATATTATAATTTCAATAGATTCTATCAAATTTATTGACGCCAATTAACGAAACTCGAAAGACCACCAAACATCGCCCTATTATTTTTTTTTCGTCTATTATACATTGCACATCTGCATCTATATTAAATATTATAATTTCAATAGATTCTACAAAATTTATTGACGCCGATTAACGAAACTCAAAAGACCACTCTACATCATCCAATTATAATTCTTTTTTTTTGTAACTATTATACATCGCGGATTTGCATACAAAATAATATTGTAATTTTGATAGACTCGACCAAATCGATTAGTGGCGCCAGTTACAACGTGCGCTACAGTAATCGGGATCTTCACGATCATCGAAAAGACCAAGGTTCGACGTCGGACAGCTGCGACCTGGAGGTCAACGGTGAGAAAGTTCGAGCTGGTCACCATGACACCAGGGGAAAGCTGAGGTCCACCACGTGCCGACTCATGCTCCGTGGACGTGCTTATGACACCGGGCACGTCTCGTTGGCCAGTTACAATCTCAGGTAATGTGGAGACATCACGAACCACAGTTTTTAGCTTTTAAGTTTTTTTCTTGGAATCGTGCTTTTTGTCGGACGTCCGTGGGTGGTGATTTATATCTCCGGAACGATTTATATGGGACAGGTGATGGTGGATTAGTTCTTTGGAATTTTTTGGTGTTAAATTTTTTTCATTCTTTTTTTTTATGATTCGTTGCACGATTAATAAAGATACGTTTCTTTTAATTTATTGATAGATTGAAACACGGAAATGGTCAAGTAATTTCATTTCTGTAATGTTTTAATTTGTTCAAGATAAACGGAAAATGATACGTGAGATAATTATTATAATTTATTATTTCGATATTGCTATAACGATGAAATGATTTTCGTTAAACTAACAAGGGAAATTAATAAACCAATAAGAAATAAGGAACGCCTACAATAATAATTATATATAAATTTTATATAATTATAATGCAATTATAATAAAAGTACGTATTATTCAACCACCTCGTACAAGGTTTTATAATTTCGACACGGATGTATCATTATTTGGTCGAATAATGCATCACGAACATATTATTCATGTTATTATCACCAATCATACGATGTTATTAATGATTATATACGTAGAATGATTATTAATCACCATTTACATAAAAGCTCACGCGTGCAACCAAAATAATCATTTGTTCCGTAATTATATCGCTACGGAAGCTTTCGTCCTTCGTTCATTATTAAAATACAATACAACTTTCGTTTTCATTCGTATCTCGTTAATAAAAATAGCTACGCAAAATTTAAACGCATGGAAATGCACAGAACGCGCATAATAAGCGAAAATATATGAATAAATAAAAAATGAAGTATCAATTATATTTAGTATTATATTTATAATATAAATAAACCCGCAGTTTATTTATATTATAATATATTTATTTATAAAAATTATAATATATTTTATAAATCTATAATCTTTCTCTTCTATTTTATAAATAATATAAAAACTCGCTGACCAGTTATCAAATAATCAAAATTTATAAAACACGAGTTCCACCATTCGCCGCGTTCGGTTCTTATTTCATCTCGACTACCTCGCCAATGCTCGTTTCCGATCAAAGAAGCGGGAAACGAGATCCCTCGGTACGATCCAGAGAACCGTGGACACAGTTTTAAGGCGATTGCGTTGGAGCGTAAGGGCGGACCCGGAAGCCACCTACGAAATGCAGTCACGTAACGGACCGTGTGCCACCGAGTCGTGGCTGGAATTGCATTTCATTTGTTTACCTTTTTCGCGGTGCCGCCCGTCGAGTGCTTTCGATACACGAACCAATTCGGCTCGCGTTAGTCCGCACGATCGGATCGATCGATAGATCGCGCGAAATCGTACGGTAACTACCCGTGCTGGTCACTGACCGACACTTCGATTTAATTGTCTACCTCTCGAGCGAAGAAGCTCGTCCATCTGACTGAGCGAACGATAAGAGATGTATTAAGCAACGTTCGAGTTAATAATCGATACCGCTTCTACGATACAGTGTTCAATAAAACGCGCGAGAATGAACAGATTTAAATGTAATTCGCGAGGGTACGAGTAATCTTGACACGTTTCGGGAATCGGGGACGTTCTTGATAAATCTAGAGATTCCTGTCAAGGGTTTCTGTAAAATTATAATTGCAATATTTAAAAGTCGCACGCATAGAATGTAGTAGTAGAGACGACGTATGAACAAGTCGTGGGGGTCGAGAAGCATGTTACGTTTTGTAAATTAATTAATTTTTACCCAGCCATAGAGAGCATCGCGTCGTAGTCATCGTTCGTTTATTTTTATAGTACTTGCAGGTGAATATACGCTCTAAATTTCCAACCCGATTCACCCTTCGATACACTAAATAAGATACCTTAATTACACTAAAAAAAAAACACATCCTTCTAAATCTCTAAGTATCCGATTTCGGAGAATTAACGCTAAACCTACCGACGATTAAAGCAGACCTATTTGTACCCACAGAAATAGAAATGATAGATATTCTAAAAAAAATACATAACGTAAGGAGAACAGATCTTTGCCTATATTTATTCACAGAAAATCGCGAAAAATTCGCCAAACTGAATGGTTGTGAATTTCTATAATGTCTGTGAGAAATTACACGCCGGTCATTTTGACCGCTTTGGTAGTTTTAGTGTCAAAGAACGACCATATTCATCAATTAATGGTTCCGTGTGTTTTTCCAATAACTAAACCTTTTTTCAAATAACTAAATAACTTCCCTCTTAGTCCTATAAATTAAGTCACGCCGAAATCAAGCCACCGTAACTCTTATCTTCCCTCACGATTGAAGAACCATCGTACGCAGCGGTGTAACCAGGATTTACGACCAATTCAGTTCGAATTGCGGTGCACGGGACGTAACGCCGTTCCCACGATACCGTTCCCAATATTTCGTAAATTTAAAAACCGTGCGACAACGCAATGATCCACCAGCAAAGGTTTCGTCTTAACCCATTCCTCCCTCGAAACCGCGTCTCTCAACACCGAAGAACCTCGTTCCTCGTTCAAACGTATCAATCAGTATAACTCATCGAAACGCTGCCAACGCATAGAAATTCATCCCGTCCAACCCTCTCCTCCCCGTTTTCCTTCGCTCGTCCTCTCGGAAGTAATAGATACGAAGTAGCTGTAAATCACAAGGGAATGCGGCTGGCTCGTATCCCTGGGATTTTCAATTATCATGCACAATGGCTGCAACGCGCGCGGACCATGCATTCGTGGCTTTGTAGATATGTTCCCGTAAGAGATGGAACACGCGCTGGGTGGGCTGGAAGGCCCTCTTCCTTCTGCTTCTTCCCGCCCCCGAGACCAGGACGAACCGTAGCCAAGGAACGAACCCAGTGGGTTCTTAGACGGCAGATATATAACCGGGAATAAACTAAGAGAACACACGCGTACCATCTTACATGGAGGGAAACGGCGGGAGGGTAAGAGGCTGGAGAACCTCAGGCGAAGAGTTTATCGAAGGTGATCAACAATTTTCATCAATTTTAAATGGAAGATTGAGAATCTGAAAGAATTGAAAAGATGATTTGTTGGGGGTGTGTTGTGGTGTTAACGATGGAACTGTCGACGATTGAAGCATGCTTGTTTCTGCCAAAGAATTTAATATGATAGATATTTGAGAAAAGTGTGTAATGCGAGGGAAACTTTGACCGCTTCAATTAAAGTATGCTCGTTTGTACCGAAGAAAACGCAGTGGAAGATGTGTAAAATAAAATACATAATCCGAGAGAGATAAATCTTTATTTATATTTTTAAAAAAGTCACGAAAAATTTTTTTAAATGTATTATATACTGTAATTAAACAATACTGTAATTTTGATCAGTTTGGTAGTTTTAGTGTTAAAGAGGGTTAAGTATAATCGTTAAATTTTTATCTCCCTCCGCTTTTTTTCTCTTTTTAAAAATTTTTTTTCTTTTTTATTTACAGCGATAAAAAAATCTTTGCGTTAGTTTAATATTATGACGACCGATAATCTCACAATGACGCCAAGTGAGTGTCAACCGTTAATAACCAATGACACCAAATTGGAGTAAACTTTTTCTCTTATGCAATATTCGCATCATTCTGATATTAGCTCTTCGATGTTGTCGATTTAAAAATTTCTGTATTATTTTGATAATTATTAATCTACGAACGTTCGAAGTGATCAGAAATTAGCCATCTTGATATCCCGTTGAAAATTACTTATACGAATTCGGTAGGTGTTACGAGTTCGCGAATTTCTAATCTATGCACAGTATTCGTGTATCAGTCCGCGTGTATTTCGTTTGACGCGTGATTTGTTGGATCCTACCGAATCGATACCGGGCTTAAACTTCGGACGAGTATTACACAACAATACGTATCAATACGTGCTACAGACGTAATCGGATCTGTGCTCCGGTCTTGTGCTCCAAACAGTAAGTTCAGAAGTCCTGATTACCGATAGATGACTACCCGAGATGCGGCGAATTGGTAACACTAAGACAGCCTTGGAACTTGAAATGGAAACTGGAAATTTATTCGAAAGAGCCACAGAGCTCTGCCCAAAGTTTTGATTGACGAATTCCGGTGAAACGTTTCCATAATAGTAGTTAAACCTATGATGAATACCTAATTGTTATTTCTCCGACAAACGCTTCCTGATTCGATATTTCATTTACTATGTATCGTTTAAAATATATACATATATATATATATATATTTAAATTCATAAAATGATTGACAGAATTAAATTTCCAACGTTTGAATTAAAGTTTTAAATGTAAACGGATTTCGACGCGTCTCCCCTTTCATAATTTGTATTCCTGATTGGTAAATCCGCTGGTTCATATTCCGTTCGAATTTTATTGACAAAACCTTTTTTTTCATCGACGTTCGTCGCTCAAATATTTGCTCGCCGAAAACTAGATGCCTGATGCTGAAATTTTTAACAATACCAACCTCTGCCAACGATCTGTTTAAGCTGCATTATTTATCGTGATCGATGCGCACCATCATCATCATTCGTCTTACATTCGCCAGTTTAAAATAAGACTCCCCCGTTACGACCGATACTTTTCCTGTATGTAATAAATCAAAGAATAAATTTCGACACGTAATTAAGTTGTTGAAAACTTTTAATCGAATGAACACAGTAATTACTCGCCAAGACTCGTCAGGATTCATTCATCCATGGGAAACAAATTTTTAGTTAAAAGCCTTCTAAAGAGCCAATTAACGATCCTTTTGCTTAAATTTTTCACCGTGAAGCAACCAAAATTTATTCATAATGCAGAAATTACATCTCGCTTCTTGACATTTTTAATTAAAAATATTTCGTTGATTGTTTCTAACGGATTGATCGCGAGACTTTATTTTTACAACTCTTACCGAGGCAGAGAGTCACGGTCGAATAAACTGGTAGATACTTTTGCAAAGAATTTGTATTCCAGATCTGGGTCTTAATTAAAATTTTAAGCCAAAGCAATGATTTCTAAAAGTAACTTTTCATACGCTGTCGTTTGCCATTTTCATTATTTTAAAATATGAAACACAGCTATTTCACGGAATATTTATATTTAATAAGATTTTTCTGTATAGATGTACATTGAATCTTATTAAATACATAAATATCCAACTATAATAATTTACCTTAGCATAATATATTTACGAACAAATGAATAGCTCGTACACTTTATTCGTTGCGAAAAGGTTAATAAATTATATATTTACACACAAGAAATTCCGTCGTCCATCCGAAATATTTTAAATTCCGTTGTCCATCCGAAATATTTTGAATTCCATCGTCCATCCGAAATGTTTTGAATTCCATCGTCCATCCGAAATATTTTGAATTCCATCGTCCATCCGAAATATTTTAAATTCCACCGTCCATCCGAAATATTTTGAATTCCTTGAAACTGTCGAAGAAAGAATAAATATAAAATTGACTTCTTCAAGGTGGATTAACATATTTCTGGTTAAACGTTGCAGTGCCCAGACCTGCCAATCGTCGATCGAAATATTCGACGGCCTTCCCGAAGGAGGGATGCTTGGCACCGCGAAGTCCCTCGAGAGAATCTGCAGTCCTGCGCAGAGGCTTCCACGGGAATTCGTGCAACAAGATACGTAAGTGGATTCTCCAGTTATTAGACGAGAAATACCGACGTCGCCTACGGTGCGCGGCTTATTACTCAGATACAGTACTAAGAAGTCCTCGGGATTCCTCTCGATTCGTGACACGAAATGCAAACCGCCTCTGCCATCCGCTCGCGAATTAACACAGCTCGTTGAACTTCCAAAATTAATGCGGGGAACTCGTCCGTTGATCGGCGACGTTCGGTTGACATTCTCAACCCGAGAAGTGTATTCTGAGCCAGCAGCTTGGAAAATTCTCTTTATCCTTCGGGCTAAATTTTCATTGATCTAAATTTGAGTTTAGAATTTTCTAAACATTAATCGATGGAAATTTAATCGAAACTGTAGTTACGCCGAGCCGTTCACTATTAATTCCATGGGACGTGAATTATAAAAAATTTCACGTAGAATTTATCGAAGCATTAATCCATTTAGTTACATAAACATTGGTTTGTATATTCCATCACAGTATGTACCCTGTAACAAAAATTTAATTCCAGTCCTATGAGCAAATTCATCCAGCCATTCTCTCCGAAGCCTTTTTTTTCCAAATCATAAACTACTACCGTTAACCTACTTACACCAACCCGGTATTAACAGACATCAAAGCCCGCAAACTTCAATTTAATCGTTTTATATATTTTATCGCAATATGTATCGGGTAAAAAAAAAAAAAAAGAGAAAAATTTAACCCCAACTCAATGAACAAGTTGCACATACACAAAACTTATCCAGCGTTCAATATGTTAACCAAAACTCAATATTTCAATCCACACGTTTCCACCCTCTCCGAAACCTTTTTTCCAGACCATAAACTATTACCAGTAACCTATTTCAACCCACCCAATGGTAAGAAACATCAAAACACGGCATTCACCTTTCCACCCCTTTTCGATTCAACGTTCCCGACGAACGCAATTGAACGCGTTCAACGAGGCCTGCACGGTACCCGATGAATAGAAAGCCGGCACTACAGTTTCCTCCCGTTTTCTTTGCCTCTGTTCGATCTAATAAAAGTGACGCAGAGCAGCAAGCCGGCAACGATAACAGGGGTTGGTCGTTTTCGAGCTGAAAACACGCAAGTTGATCGCCTGGTGGACTCGTGTAGACGAGAAACTAAGGCGGTGGTAAGGGGTGAGAGGGATCGTAATCAGGAAACAGCCCCGGCCTATTCGTCATTGGAGCATCCGGATCAGAGAACGAGACACAAGGCTGCCGTTCATCTCGCCGGAAGTCGAGTATGAAAGATAACTGCGCCACCGCACGATGTATACGTATATACCAGTGATACGCGTTCGCATTTACGCCGAGTACACGCGTTCCAATGGGAGCAAGATATCACAGGGAGAAAAGAGGGAGAGGTCGACCTCGCTGAATTCGTCGCGATCCCCCATCGACGAGATGCAACCAGACACGCGTGTCTACGCGCACAGCTCAGGTATACGTTGCGTTTCGCGATATTGAATGGCGCGTTCCACGGAACACGGTTCTTTCGACGACGTCGTAAAAGCATTTAATGCCGAATCGATTTGTTCGTACGCGTAATAACCGCTACGTCGTTGAGGAGGAGGCGATGGTATCGCAAGAGACGAATTCCTTTCCCCTATTTTTGTATCGTGGAATTTGAATATTGGTCCTGGCCATTTTTTTGTGGCCTCTTCTTTTTTGTCTTCGGTCCCCATGGCTTGGTCGATGTCATATCGGTGATCGTAATTTCGGTTCAGCGAGGTTGTTTTACGGAAACCGAATTTTGGAGAATTATTGCTGCAAACGTGATGTCGGGAGGGAGAGAGAGAGAGAGAGAGAAAGAGAGATCAGACGGGGTGAGCAATGGCGACATCGCAGGATCGGTGAAATTCTGTGCTCGGTTGCCTTTAACTGTCGTGTAACACGCGCGCGCGTAACTCGTGCCCTTGTCAGTGGTGCGTGTATGCAACGCGCGGCCAGTAGAATAGGTCCGTGTGTGGTCGGACAAGTAGACTGAGACGCGAACTAGGCGCGTGAGCAAGATGGTTAACAGTTTGATAGGGCGGGTTTTAGGGCAGGGTGCTGTGGCATTCATGTAGTATAAATTAGTATAAAATTAGGAGTAGTTATGGCAGTACACGACTGGTATTATTTTGGGCGATATGAAATTGTACAGTCCCTGGTCGTTGAGTTAGGATCACAGTTTCCAACATCTTTCATGTTTTTAGAGAAACTGACAAATTTTATTAACTAATTTTAGCGTTGTTAATTAATTTTAATAGTCGATAAAATGTCTAATTAAGTTTTCTTCTGTCCTTTTAATTTCAGTGTAAACATGAATAGTTTCGAAAATTGTGAGTGGTCCTAATTTAACGGCCAAGGTCTCTGCAATTTTATTTTATTTTACTGACTGATTTTAGTAGTTAATAAAATTTGTAATTACGGTTTCTTCGTCCCTTCCACTTTTAAAATTGTGAATCCACCTAATTATAAATTATCCAATCTTAATCTAATATCGTAAATAATAAGTAAAATAGGAATTAAAAATATCAAGTAGGTTCAATGGCGATAAAATTCTCAGTTAATTTAAACTACACCGAGTATACATCTGACAGCTAAGAAAAAAAAAAAAAAAAAAAATGAACGGAAAGAAATCAAAGCAATAAAAAAGAAATTTGAATTAAAGTTTGTCCTATTAATGAAGAACTTGACTCTGTGTAAGAAGATTATTAATATTCAAAGTGTTTGCACTATCTCTGGCCGGAGAAGGATGCCTCGAAATGAGATATCAAAATGAAATTAGTATTTGATGTATTAAAACGTGACGCTTGAAAAGGGTCTCGCCCTCAAAGGAAGCGAACCGCTCGATTTTAATCAGATAAATGTCAAAGTGGCTCGGCAAAGAATCACGAGACCTAGAATGGAGGTATCTTTAGTTGAAAAACGTGACGGGAAATCCGGCACGAGAAAGATTTTCCCCCGCACATATTGATCAGCATCGAAAGAGGGAAGAGAGAGGAGAAGGGTACCATCTGAATGGGTTACATTCCAAATCCTTTCAACCACGATCGATGTTTCTCCCTCGCTATTCAGAGAATCGTTCTACCAGGGACGAGCCGTCGGTCCAGAAGCTGGACTAGAAGGATCTAATTGTGAGATACGAAGCGGCCAGAATTCCAGCACGAACGTAAACAACGCGGTTAATGCTGTGTCTGGTTTGTGGAGTTCAACCCTAATGCACTATCAGAATTCCTGATCCTTACGGGGTAAGAGAAAGAATACAGATGCACGAATTCTAATTAAATTTCAAGCAGAAAAACGGAACGATTAACGAAACGTTTAAATTCACTTAAATTCGCTTAGGATAAAATATTTTCATTCGTTTTTTTGCAAATCAAATCTGTATCGACAAAATAACTTAACGTTATAAAGTTAAATTAAAAAAAAAGTTCTAATTAAATTTGAAGCAAAAAGAAACAAAACGAAAGGATGAACTTCTATTTAAAATCGGGTAGAATAAAATATTTGAACTCGCTGTTCGCCAACTCAAACCAAAAGCTATTTCAGCTATACCGATAAAACCACAGATGAATTATTCTAAAACACTAAAATATTCTTTCCGTTAAATACCTACCTCGCGATAATTACCAAATTACTTTCCGAACTAAAACACACTGAGTCGCCACATAAAGATCAACCGTGGTCCCAGAAGATCCAAGAAACCAGCGTCTCTCTTCCATTATACGCTCGAAGCTAACCTGAAATTCTCGATAGAATAGTAGTAATTAAGCCAGAAAGATGAACGAAGGGAGCTCGATATCTCGAGAATGATTCACTGGAGCAGAGGCGGCTAGGTCTCGCGGGACGAGCCCGGTCGGCCAGCCATGGAAAGAGCACAATGTAGGAGGGCAAGCGCGACAAACAAAGTATCGCAAGTTCCCTACTGGGAATACAGTGGGAGAAGAAGTAAGTGCAAAAGGGAGTGAAACGGAGTGCACGGATGCGGTGCATGCATTATGCAAGCGGAGAAAAACAGACGGACGCAAAATGTCGGTGAGTTTTTGCGCGCCGATATCTTGAAACACAAAAAACCGACGGTTGACCCTGACTAAAGGTGGCTTATCATTTCCCAAAAGTAATTCGCACACGGGTCGATTTTGTGTCCGGAGGAAGTAATGTCTCTTGGGAAGTAGTATGATATCTTGTGGCGAGGAAGATATGTAAATTGATTGTTGGACGGAGATAACCTTGAGCATTATTATCAAAGAATGGAATTGAATGAACGACTCGGAGAAAGTTGTTGAGATATAAATATAAATTTTATACATTGATATATTTTATATTATTTAAGTGCATCGTTCAAACAGAATGCAGTTCAAAGTGGGAACGTACGGTGGTTTTGAAAATACGGTTGAAACGTAAAAATATCAGAAAATCAAACAGAATAAAAATGGAGCGATACAAAATACGGTTGAAGCAGAAGTTTATTTTAATCCCACTTGAACGAAAAGCCCGTTTTTACACAAACGAAGAAATGAATTCAAAATTCATGCACGTATGTCGAAAATGAGCCACAAAATGTTTTCCCGATGCAGCTTCGGAGCGAACCGCTTATTATTTCAGAAGAATAGAGTGGATTGCGATTTCGCGTAAATCTTTGAAACCTTTGAAACATTCGAATAGATGTTGTATCACGTTGAAGAGCGTGTTTGCCATGGAAGACCATAATTACGCGCGCGGAACAGGATCCGTGAAACTTTAACGATGCACCATTCTCGTTTCTCCGTTGTAAGTTTTTGATAATATGTACACTTTACCCGCTTCCACACGCGGATACATGGTATCTCGTGTCAGAGCAACGGAGAACGGAAAAAGAGTTACGATTTTTCAATTTATGGAGCGTATCGTTGTAGAGTCGCACTTTGTCCTCTTTTTAAATAGTCATGACTACTTATCGGAATAAATAAATTCCGTGTAAAAGATTGGCCTCTACAAATCGTAGTAATCCTCGTTTAAAAGATGCATTTTTCTGTTTCCTGTGTAACAATTCCTGAATTTCCTTCCGCGAAGGAAACATTCGTATTATGTCTGATCTATAATCGACATTTCAGTTACCGATGAACCATCAAAATAATAAAAATGAAACTTTTGCATTTTTTACTCTATAATTACGAGGCCGCTTCAATCCAATTTTTAAAGCTTCTCTAATGAAAATGACATCAGATGTGACCATACTTGAACGAACTTAAATTACACGAACATCTCTCTATATTTCATTTGCATTCAACGTATCTAGCTCTCGTCTACGATACAATTAACAAACAAGCTAATCGAGAAGAGATAGCAACCAACGATTCCCCGAATATCTCTCTTCTCTCGATAATAGATCCAATATGTACCCAGATTATCATGAATCGAGCAAAGATTACTGTATTCCGAAATAAGGTATTAATTTTAAAAGACAATCGTAAAGTTACTCGAGTTTCTCTCTGTTAGCATAAATTGAACCATAATTTCGTCCAAATTGAACAAAAAGAAACTTAACACGAGCAATTTCACTCCGACCGAGGAACACATATTCCAGCCAAACTTCTTCGGGCTTCTATCGCAAAAAGCATCCCCCTTAGCTCGACGACGTCGCGTGCTTTTTAATCTAGCTTAATTTCTAACGCGGCCACCCAGCCAGACAAGATTTATGCTTAGCTACCAGGGATGCGATGAACGTGCGTGCCTATGGGACTGTCGCGTGTTTTATGTCGGCTAATCTCGTAAAAATTTATGCAAAATAACGCTCGTGTTTCATCCTTGGACCGTTCTACCTGGTTGCCGGAGGCACGTTTTCCATTGTTCAGCCACGTACCGTGGTCCGACTTTCACGATGCATTTAAAGCGACTTTAGGTGGGGGACGCAAGAACCGTACGGAATATTTTGCGCCCGGTAACAATGCGATCAACCACGGTACCGGGCTTATCGTTCGCCTGGGACAGGGGGACAAGCTGTTCCATGGAAAACTAAGGGAAAAAATCTCTGTCCAACGGGGCGAGAAAAAGGAGGAGCAGTTTGGACTGAAGTTATACGAAACGGGGTTCGCAAAGTTTGTTAGGTACTTGTGGTTTCTGGTTGGTTTGACGTTAGCTGATTTCTTTGTTAGTTTAATAATAGGGAGAGCGGAGGGTTTCTGTTTCAGGATTCAACAG
>SMSQ01026079.1:504974-541528 GCA_019453375.1 Ctenoplectra terminalis
GGGCTATAGAGGGTTATATTCTGGATTTATTTGTGTATTTTTGCTCGTTATGAACATTCTGTGTATTTTTGCGCCTTCAAATTTTCCATGAGTGCATAATCAAAATTTAGTTGTCTGATTTCACTTATTATTAATCTGAACTAATATTCCGTTGCCTTTGCGTCGCGATGCATTTGAATCGACTAATTTTCATCTTTCGATGCTAAATCTTGTATTAGAAAAAAAGAAAAGGAAAATTAAGTTTACGTAATGATAGCTCGATACTTTTTTCTCAATCAGTATATTATAGTTTCAGTACGAATATTTTAGAAAAAGTATCGACGAAACCTAAAAGTCCCAGCATGAAGTGTACAAACGTTGAAGCGCTAAATATCGGCCTAAAGAGAACACAATATCTCGTTTAATTTCATTAAAAAATTCATGTTCCGAATTATAAAAAAAGAAAAAAGAAGGAACAAAATGGAAATATATTAAATCGAGAACGTGTAAAGGGGTTGTAATACACGAAACGGAAGCGTCGGCGCGTTCGAATCGAATTTTCGAATGAAATTAACCGAAAAATCGCGTATGTAAATTCGATAGCGTTTATTACACGGCAGCGCTTATTTTATTTGCCTTTATAAGGTGTCCATCAAACGAGAATCGATAATGCAGCCTGGATTTATCGCGTGTCGTGCTCGGAAAAACGCAACCAGCCGAAAAATCACTCTAACGCAGCGTAATGATAAACGGTGAGAAACCATCGTACGTTTCGTTGGATGTTTAATAAAATCGTGAAGATAAAAATACGGGAACAAGGTTAATTACGGCAAAGCTCTAGTAACCCGTTTTCGGAAATTTCGAAACGAGAAACGTAATATTTATACGAGCGGGCAACGGATAGAAGTCAAATAAAGCTGGAAAATTGCAAAATAGTCGGGACAAATGAAATTATAATTTAGCTTGAACCGTTCTCGCGAAATCCATTTGTTTCTCTCTGTTTCTGCTCGATCCTCGCCGAATACGGTTATTCCTGGAACGTTAATACATTGCTATGAATAATTAAAGCATCATCCACTCGTATCGTTTCATCGTGTCTGCGTAATTTAAAAATGGTTTTATGTTGTTTCGCGGAATGTTGAAGAAGATGGAAATGCTTTCCCGTTCGTATATCTTTTAATCCTGGTCGTGAAAATTAGCAAACAAAATTAGATTTAATTTACTTAATTTCAACTTCAAACGTGTTTTTTTTTATTTTAATTTAAAAATTCTTTCTTCTGTTTCTTCTTTTTTTTTCTTGTTTTATCTAACTATTTTTAACCCTTTGCGGCCCACTGCCGCCGCTTTAGTGATATATACACTACCGCCCATAAATATTTGACCAGCTTCAGTTTATCTAAAATATACAAAATATATTCAAAATAAGGCATCTAGATGTAATTTTCATCACAGTATTTCTCTCTTACGTTCGTGTAAAAATCATGCTTCTATGTCGGTCATATAAATTTATATTCATTCTACTTAGAAGTATTTACATTATAACTTCGACNAGATGTAATTTTCATCACAGTATTTCTCTCTTACGTTCGTGTAAAAATCATGCTTCTATGTCGGTCATATAAATTTATATTCATTCTACTTAGAAGTATTTACATTATAACTTCGACGTAAACTTTTCGATCGTCAAATACGTATGTGTATAATTTTTTTTAGAAGTTAAGTTTTGAGTGACATCAACTTTTCGATCGTCAAATACGTATGGACGGTAGTGTATAATTTTTTTTAGAATTAAGTTTTGAGTGACATAAACTTTTCGATCGTCAAATACGTATGGACGGTAGTGTACAATTTTTTTCCAAACTTAACCAGAAGTTAAGTTTCAAGTTAAATTTTCTATTCTCGTCTAACTCGAAAGGATTACTTTATTTTAAAACGAAGCAAAATAGCCGAACGAATAAAAATCAGACGTTTTTAATTCTTTTTTGCTCACAACGTTTAAAATTTTCACAACGGTCCTGTGAATCTTAAAAAAGTTTAAATTTCAGTACGTTTCGAATAGCGTGTCAAAAAAATTGAAACAAAAATCCACTCGATCTTACAGTTCTATCTCAACAAATGATTTTAGTAAAATGGTTCGAGGAAAAAAGAGGAAAAAAAAGTAAGATTGATGCGTTCGGAACGCGTTAAGTTCATCCAGCGTTTGTTCCATACTCTTCGACCGTTGATTGGGTTTTCCAATTGGAACCGTAGAGTCAGACTTATCGATCGATCGGCGCACTGCGTGTTCAGACACGCGTATACCGTGTGTAAACGTAATAACGTTGACGAACGACCAGGACATCCGTCAATCACCGTCAAATCGATGCCGGCAGTTTGTCGCCAGGCTGACTTTTCAGTCGTGTCATATTCGCCTGTTTTTAATGCACGCCTTCATTGTCTTCCGATGAGTTCGCGTTTCTTGATGGCAGCGTTGGATACTGTCTACTGGTTGATGGATTGGATAGAAGTCGATTGATCAAACATTTAGAATCCAACAAGTTATTAATTTTCTTTTTTTTTTTTAAACAATGGTTCGAACTTGGAACGCTTCTTTAAGGACGTTTGAAATAATCGAAAAAGGAATTTTAAAAAAAAGGGGTGTAAGGTTTATGTTGACGACACTTTGGATAGGTCAATGAAACAAATATGAAAAAAAATTAATATTTTATTTTTTAATTTTTTTAAGCTTCCGTTGTACCATGTGATTTAGAAATTATGTACTGGTTTATGTAATTTATTAAATCTATATTTATTAAATTTTATTTCATCTACTTATCACAATATTAAATTGTATTATTAGGGGTTCAAAAATTATTAAATCGAACCAAGCAACGGCTATCAATTATAACTTTTTTTTCCGGTTGGTAAATAAAATTCCGATTACAGAGAATTAATATATTTTAATTAATGAAGAAATGCAGAACTCGATTAAACATCGTTTTATCGAATAATGTGTGAATGTACAAATAGTTTCATAGCCGCTCTATATAAAAATAGTAATTATCTCACGAAACATTTTCCGACGTGAGAAAATCTTTCGCGTTGGTAAATAAAATTCCGATTACAGAGAATTAATATATTTTAATTTATGAAGAAATGCAGAACTCGATTAAACATCGTTTTATCGAATAATATATGAATCTACAAATAGTTTCAAAGCCGCTTTATATAAAAATAGTAATTATCTCATGAAACATTTTCCGACGTGAGAAAATCTTTCGCATTGGTAAATAAAATTCCGATTACAGAGAATTAATATATTTTAATTTATGAAGAAATGCAGAACTCGATTAAAAATCGTTTCATCGAATAATATATGAATCTACAAATAGTTTCAAAGCCGTTTTATATAAAAATAGTAATAATCTCACGAAAAATTTTCCTACGTGAGAAAATCTTTTGCGAAACAAAATCTTGACGCACAAGAACGATTTGATTCATTGAAATCTCCAAGCAATCGCAAGGACATGTCTGATTGATCGACCAACCGCGACACACTCATACATTTATGCATTCGACCAAGTTACTGTTCGAACATCGGCTCGACCCTTCGATTAATTGAATATTCCTTTGAAGAGGACCTTGAATATCGGCCTCGACTACACGGCCGTACCATTTCTATCGGATAGGAATTCTGCGGTCTCCGTTTTTAGGACCGGTATCGACGTAATACCGGCGAACAATCTATCGGCGCGTAAAATTTTATGTCACCCAGAGAGACCGATTTCTTTATATGGAAAAGCTGCTCGACCGTCTACCTATTCTCGCAATGGTCCCGCAAAATTTTCGCATACGAAACGAAACGTGAAAATTTTCGCTTTCGCTGCATTGCTACTGAAATAATGGCGGCCATTCCCGGCAAGAATGATAGAAGAAAATAAATTGAAGAAAAATTGTCACCAGAAAATATTGATTGATATAAAGCGAATGGTTACGACGAAGAACAATATCTGTAGTTTATGCGGAAGTCGTATATGTCAGCGTTGGTTGAAACGAATTATTAACCATTTGCGCTCGGCTGGCGCCGCTATGGCGACACGCATAATTTTCTTCAGAGAATATATTTTTAATTAGATTCTATGTTTTCATCATTTCAAACACTTCTTTTATCTTAAAATAAAAGTAAATTAACCAAATAAATAGGAAATCGTAAACATTTATAATTTTATTTTTTTCTTTCCGAAAGAACACTTTAAGTTTTCGCAATGACCGTTTGAAACTTAAAAAAGTCTTCGAGGAATTTTTCCGAACGTCTATCGGATTTAGAAATTATTTAGAAACACCGAGGAAAGATTTCCGAATCAAAGTATGATGATACAGATTTTTATGCAGAGTCATATTTTTATTAATATAATTAAAAGAATAGGAGCTAGATAGGAAATTGTTTCATGCAGTAAATGTTATAATAAGTATTATATATTTTTACTTATTATGCGTTTACGCAAACATTCTGTTTATTTTTGTATCTTCAAATTTTCTATAACTGCAGAATAAAAATCCACGGTCTACTAGATCCTCTCTGATTTTTACAATCTAGCGTAGAACACTGTAGAAGACGGAGTATTAAAAATTATCGTTTTGAATCGGTTTAAAAGTCTTCCAAGCGAATGAAGAATTTTCAAAAAAAAATGATTCGCTATGAAAAGAGCCATCGTATAATTCTAATAATTTTTTTTTCAACGCCTAGAGTCATTTTAAAATATCTGTTCCCCTGCTTCAATAATTCCTCAAGTCATTGTACATAAATAAATAAACTTTCTTTTTATCAAAAGAAGGTCTTTTAAAATTCACCGAAGAAACAAAATTATTTGTGTCTAACGCAAGTTTAAAAACAATTAAAATATTTATGAAAATATTCAAGATTGTAGATATATATGGTACAACAATTTAAAATGCACTCGTTAAAAAATTCAAATTCAACGCATCATAAATTTCAGTGTTAAAAAATAAAAAGAGAAAGGTGCGGAAATACAGGAATATTTTTGAAACACTTTGTCTACGAACGTTCAACGGTGCAATTAAAAAACGAAGAGTTTCGTATGACCCTGCGAACGTGAAAAAAACGTACACTCATCTCACCGTTAGGAAAAAAAAAAAAAAAAAAAAAAACTACGAGACGCTTTTTTTCCAAAATACACACGTAGTCGCGCGCAATTCAAAAGGCAGTACGTTTCATGTCGCTGCATAAATGTTCAAATTATATTGTAGCAGACTTAACGTTAAGGTTCTCTCGATCGGGAAAGGTCGCAGCTTTCTGAAACGTTTCTCGGAAGTGCGCCTTGAACATGCATTACATATACGTAAACGAGCTGCAAAACGAAAGTGTCCTCAAAACGGAACTCGACGCTGAAACTTGGAGTAGAGAAAAGAAGTTCAGGACACAGGAAAGTTAGTAGAAATAGGTGGTACAGTATCGGAATATACTCGGAGAGAAAGTTTTCTTGTTTCTTTGCATACACGCGACCGTGTTTTCTGCCTCTCTTGAAAAAGAGCTCACGCGAAGGAACGAGGAAAAGGAAATGTTTCTTTTTTTCTTTTTTTTCTGGTGGAAGCAGAATAAATCGTGATATTATAAATTAAATAAACGACAGTTAAAAATGAAAGTTAATATCGATAATTAAGAACGAAAAAAGAATATAATACAGGCTACAGATATGAATTAAATTTCTACGTATTAATACTAGGAAATATCAATATAATATTTTGCATTCGATATTCGAGGGTTATTAAAATCTTACAAAAGAAAAAAAAAATTTTTTTTCACTTTTCAAATGGTCTGTTCAATATTTGTATTCACCGTTCGGGGGTTATTAATATCTTATAAAAAAAATAAAAGATATTGGGTTGGAAAAGTGTATTCAATATTTGTATTCGACGTTCAAAGGTTATTAAAATCTTATAAATGAAATAGAAGATATTGTATTAAAAAAATGTATTCAATATTTGTATTCAATATTCGGGGCGTTATTAAAATCTTACGATAAAATAAACGATACACTTCAAAAATGATGTATTCGATATTTATCTTCAATATTGTTGGAGAGTTATTGAAATCGTACGAAAAATTGAAGAGATACCCTTTCGAAAAATTCGGATACAGTTATACAATTCGTTGCGGTATTATTAATCCTAATATTTCTTTTATCGTTGCACGATGAGACAATACAACCGATATACCGAAACTTTCGAACAACTTTCGGATCGAAAACTTGGCCAGGAAATATTCGATCGAACCGCAAACTAGCTTCCTTTCCGAGGTTGCGTAGCGCGCAGAATTTTGCTCGACACAATCAGCAAGCCGCGTTGAGCTTTTACAACATGACGAGTTAGCGTTGACGTATCATTCACGCCGGTGAAATTGCAACGCTAATTCAGCCGGCGCCTCGCCGACGCTGAACGATGAAATCGTCCCTCGACGAATGACCGTGCGTCTCGATTACGCGAAAATCGCTTGAAATCTGTTCGACGATGCGATCCGTTGCATTTGGCTTCAACGCTATCGTTTGTCGATATAATTCACTCAGTTTTATGTTATATTTCTACCGTTAAACCGATTTCTTGCGAATCTTATTACGCGCGTTATAAATCAACTGTTATATTAGCATTTCTGATAATTAATTATAAATAATATGTAAATTAGTAAATTAGTAGAAATATAGGAGGAAGCATAGTACTGATTAAAAAATAGAAAAAACTAGAACTTTCTATCGAAAAGAAACGTAAAATAATAGAAATCAGCGATTTAAGTAGTATAAGTAAATCATTGGTTAGACACGTGGATTTCAGCCGAATAAACCAATACAGTGTTCTGTTTCTAATTTGACAATAAATATCACTGTTCTCTCTTTCAATTTCCATTGAATGATAAGCAAGCTTTCAAGAAAAAGTTAAAAAATCAGCTACAAAAAAATAAATAAAATAATTACACCTTCCAAAGTGCACAAACCACGATGAAATACGGGATAATTTTATAATAGGTATTTTATAATATGTTCGTTTCAAGATAAAACGTTTTATCTTGCAATTTTGTTGTACTTCGAGCATCGAAAATATTTTTAACCCTTCGATTGAATTCGTACCCGTTCAACAACGACGACTTGTCGATATTTCAGAACGCGAGGGTGGCACTCAACAACCGGCCAGCGTTTGCGACGTCGAATATTACGGATTGACGTCACCGGTGAAGGGTTCCGTGGTACATCCTGAACCTCACCGGCTATTCGCCATGGAGGGGCCTATAAAATGCAGGCAGCACTTCATTCCTGCCGCTAATCAGTCGGTCATCATACGTGTAAGTCCTACGATTCGTGTTTACCCAGTCGTATTAGACATCGATCCTTTGCTAGGAATTTTTTTTTTCTTTTTAATGATAAAGATTATTAATGATTTTTTATATCATTTATTACATCATTTATTACATCGGGTACCTTTTACGGTCCGTTTTCGTGCCCGTATTATTTTCCAGATTTTTTATTTCGCGCATAGACAATTAATTTCATATTTTCTGTGTATATTACACCGACGTATTTTTTATTTCGCGCATAGATAATTAGTTTCATATTTTCTGTGTATATTACACCGACGTATTTTTTATTTCGCGCATAGATAATTAGTTTCATATTTTCTGTGTATATTACACCGACGTATTTTTTATTTCGCGTATAGACAATTAATTTCATATTTTCTGCGTATATTACACCAAAGTATAATAACATAGAGCACGCACGATACCGACGACAAGAATTACAAAAATTTAATCAACCATCTATAAAGTACAAAACGTAAAGTAAGAAACTCTTCATCAATAATCGAAACGAACCTATCCAACATTCCCGATAACCGGTTTATCGATCGAGACGCTCAATATACTTCGCTAATACGATGGAATTGAATCCATGCCTGAATTATCTCTAAGAAATTCCAAATAGTACAAATCTGAACCTACCGTTCGACATAAAATTCATCGAATTGAGAGGAATGAGAGAAAATAGCTCGCGAAAGAGGAAAGGAAAAAAAAAATGTAATGCGAGAAGAATTCCTGGAAATATCGGAAGTTCCAGAAATTCCTCCATGCGCACACGTTCCCTGCACAATGTCGGATCGTGAACGGGGTCGTTGTTTACGCTTTGCTCGAAGGTGGAGAGCAGCTCGAAGCAGAGTCCCAACAACCCTTGCGAAACCAAGTGTGGAGACAGCGGATGTCACTGCGTCAGCAACAAGTCCTTGGAGAACATGGACCATCTTCTACTCGTCTCTGAAACTGGTCACATCGTCACCTGTCTCTGCGGAAATTATCAGGTATACACGAGACCCTGTTGTAAACTTTATTCCTGGTGAACCGTGAGAGTTCTCTTCAACTTCGTCTCGAAAACACGCTGCTTTTTTTAGTCTCTTCTTCTTCGCAAGTTTTACCGATCAAAGACGGCTCATGCTACGCTCGTGCTACGTTCATGCGTCATTTATCGGTTTGCGATAAAACAATATTAATAGCGTAAATTGAATTTGTATACTCGCGATGAAAATCTTGTAATATTTAACGTGTAACTGTTAATATTTCGAGGATGGAAATTTATTTGATGGTATAAATGCGTTTAATTTAATATGAAAGGATTAATAACTGCAGTATAATTCAATACGCGAAATAAAGGAAAATAATTACGTTCGTACTACATCATATTATATCAATATGATTTTTAGATTCCGATTTTATCTTCCGATTTAACGGACAGTTTTTATTTTCATTCGACGAAAAGAACAATTAAATGTAAGCAACAGAGGAAAGATTTTTGATCAATTTGTTCTTTACTGTGTAGGTTAACCCTCTGTAGCCCGAATTTTGTCTGCTTATTGAAAAAAAATTAGCATTAGTTACAGTTTTTCGCTTTGATTTGAAAATGTTTAAATTAATAGTTANTAGAGCACGCACGATACCGACGACAAGAATTACAAAAATTTAATCAACCATCTATAAAGTACAAAACGTAAAGTAAGAAACTCTTCATCAATAATCGAAACGAACCTATCCAACATTCCCGATAACCGGTTTATCGATCGAGACGCTCAATATACTTCGCTAATACGATGGAATTGAATCCATGCCTGAATTATCTCTAAGAAATTCCAAATAGTACAAATCTGAACCTACCGTTCGACATAAAATTCATCGAATTGANATCAGTTTGTAACTTTTAAGTCACACGGTCCCATAGAGGGTTAATCAACACTAGAACTACCTATGATTAAAGTATACATTATCGTATCGAACAAATTAAAATTACAGAAATTACAAGAGAGGTAAACCTTTATTGTTCTTAACAGAATGTTGTTAAAAATTTCAAGAAACGTGTCACGGTAAATTTATAAAATTGCTATGAGAAAATATAAATTGGTCGTTTTGACTATTTCTAGTGTTAACAACCTCTCTTTTGAAACTAGAAACTAAACAGAAATTAAAGTACCAAAAATTTTAACTATTAATATTTCACCACCGTTTTTCTTTTCTTTTTTATTTTACCCTCAACGAAGGAACCGCGAACCAATAGACCACAAGTTCGATCAATCGCTACCAAATTTCTCGTTTCAAGAGTGACTACTCGAAAAGTTGTGCTATCTTGCTAGGAATGATAACCTGCCATCGATAACTACGATCGTTTAATTCGAGAAAAAAAACGCTCGCCAAGCATCCCGACGTCGTTTTCTTTTTTTTTTTCCTCTCCTCCCACCCTCCTCACTCTCCGTTTTATTTCTCCCGCTCACGTCCGACTGCCACCGTTTCATTCAACTTTCATTCACGAACAAACGGCCCGCTCGCCGATTGTATTGGCGGGACATTGAATGCTCTCTGCCATTTCTATTCAACACCTATTCCATCATCCGGCGTGGAATTACTCCGAACGATTTCACTGGCCGCTGAATAAAACAAATAATGCCGACGTGTACCGTGCGAAAGTAGACAACGTGGACAAAAGCGGAGAAATTGTTTTTCAGAGTATCGAATTGAAAAGGGGGAAAGAAACTCTGTCAAACGATTCGCGAGTGGAGGGTGCAAGTGCTCAATGAGCACGTTTCGATTGATCTTTGGAGAACCTTGTGCTTTTCGAGGTTTCAAGGTTATTTTGTTCCGATTCTCTTTTTTTGACGCAATTTTTTTTTTTTATTGCAATTAGTATTCATCAAATGCATCGGCTATAATAACATCAAAGAGACTTAATTTGAGACCGTGAAATTGGTAAAAGTAAAATATTTGCATAGAAATTTTAAGAGAATCTATTTTAAGGAGGAAGTAACAAAATATAAATCTTTTTATCAGAGAAAGTTTGTAAATCTTCAGATTTCTTTTTATAAAATTTTATAAAAATATATTTAACTTCAATATTTCTTTTTATCAAACTTTATAAAAATATATTTAACTTCAATATTTCTTTTTATCCAATTTTATAAAAAGAAATTTAACTTCAATATTTCTTTTTATAAAAAAAGAAAATTACTGAAAATTTGCCTCGTAATTTCCGTGTACAATAAATACCCGCATGTAACGCGTCAACAACTACCAATAACGTATTAATCCTTTCATAATAAATTAAATTGCATCTGCATCGTCAAATCGATATGATCCTCAAAATATTAACAGTTATTAAATATTACAAGATTCTCGTTGCTAATGTACCAGTTCGATTAACACTGTTAATATTGTTTCGCTACAAAGCTATAAATAAACGCTGAAACTGGTCTCTCCACGCGCAATACAGCTCGATGGTATTCCATCTATCCCACAGGACTGGCTGCCGGTTGGTATCCGTAGCTGGACGCCGGTGTACATCGAATGGTCGAAGTCCTCGAAGGCAGGCCTCAATTTCCGTGCGGCTTACGAGTTTATCAAGGACACTTACTGCGGTTATCACACAACGACCAAGCCGGAAGGCGAGGTCAATGGCGGTGACCTGGCCAGTAGCGGCTTAAAGCTCAATCAGTATTATCAGCAGAGGTGCACGTGGATCTTGGACTCTTTGATGGATCGACAGCTCACCATCGAAGTGAAATCTACTCAAAGCCGTAAGAAATCGTTCTTTGTATCATTCTTATTAATTTTTTTTTTTTTTCTTTTTATATCACTACATACGAAGAAACTTCTTTTTCCTCAAAACATCCATCCTTGACACTAAAACTACCAAAGCAGTCGAATGATCAGATTCATAATTCTTCATAAAAATTCTATGAATCTTTAAATTTAACAAAAGAAAATTCTATGAATCTCTAACAAAAATTCTATGAATCTTTAACAATGTATTTTTTACTATCTTATATTATTTTCTATAAAATATACGCTTAATTATATTCTTCCAAGTATTAAATTAGTAGTAAATTATACTTTCAGTGTTAACCCATTCAGAACCAATAAGATATAAATTAAAACGTCCAAAGTTACTTTTTACCTAAAACATTTATTAACCACTTGCTGCCAGCCAATTCACAGTTGCGCGTACCAAAACAATACTTTGATTTCATTTATTAATAATCTTGTACAGTATGGTGTGTTTAACTGTACTCCATAAAACGATCACACTCGACGTGCCCCTCGCCCGTTATTTTTATTTCCTCGACAACTACCTACCAATGTTTACAACACGTCGTTCGCGACTTTAACCTCTTAGGCACGATGCGCCACTATAGTGGCTTTCGCGGAGGTCATCCCTCTGTACGACGGGCCACTATAGCGGCTTTCGCGAATGTCAATACTCAATTCTATTATTAATTATTAAAGTGAATTATCAAAGTTAAACTATATGTATCATACATTTGGGAAAAATTATAATTTAATCATCGAAAACTTCATTCCAATGTACTCGCGTAGAGAATAGCATTGTTCATCACACATTGTAGCGCTGTATCGCGTAATTCGCGTAAACAGCTCCGCGTAAAGTTCAGCCGTGCCTAAGAGGTTAAAACATAAACGTCTTTCCAGCGCAAATGGTTAAACAATCATACTCCACACAACAGCAAAGGAATTAGTTTCTCGAATAAAACATACAAAAACCGATCCTGAATGAACCCAAGACAATTCTTCTAACACCTTAACCTTCCCAACAATTCTAAACCGAATCTAACCAAATAACAATTAACCCAATAACGCAAACTCGACAAACCGCATCTGTCCCACGTCTCACACCCAACTCCCCCAAATTTCCCAATTTCCATTGGTTTCCACCGAAATCCGAGATCCACTGTCAGCGATTCAGCGGCAAATCAAAGGCACCTACTTACCAGACCCACGCTTTGTCCCCTCCCCGACTATCGAGCACCGAATTCCGTTCAATTCCAGTCTTAGCTACTCCGTTGGAATTTCGATCCGCGCCATTGAGCCCGGTGTGGGCACGAAGCAAATCGAAAGGCCAACGACGAGCGAAGGCAACGGGATAAACAGAAAGGAAAAAGGTAGGGGAAAAGGTAGGAAAAGAGGTAGAGAAAAAGGTAGGGAAAAAGGTAGGGAAAAAGGTTGAGAACGGGTTCCTGCACGAGCAAAAGGGGATGACTCGAGAACGAATGGCAGACAGGATTCGAGATTAAAGAGACTATTGGACGCAGCAGGACAACGACAGACAGAGAGGGAACCGGTCTTTCGTGAGAGCAGTCTTTAAAGGCACACCGGCTTCCCTTTTTCCCCCGATTTCCTTTTTTCTGCTGGGTACTCTCTGGTCTTTTCTCGCATCGCCTTCTTGCCGCTATCTCCGTTTCTCGCTATATTGACGGCGTGAAACAACGCGAGAACGCGGCAAAGAGGCGAGGCTGTTGCAACGAGCCAGCACCAGAAATGGCTTTCACACACCGGCACCGACCTCTGTTTCCATTCCAACTGGCGCGGTTTTCTTTTCTTCACGAGCATCCTCGACCACCGCGAAACGTTCGCCGTGTCGTGAACGGAGAATTTACAGAGACGAGAAACAGGAACGTGTTCGTTCTCTGTGTGCATGGTGGGTGTAGGTGTGCGTGCCAGAGAATGGTAGAAAATTTGGAAAGCGGATATTTTTGTGCCGGTGAGTAATAGTGGGATTATTGAGAGAAAATATTTTGATTAGTGCAGAGTTGTAGAGCATTTTTTTTTCTTTTTCTTTTTCATTTTGAAGCTTTCACGTATTTTAGGGACGCAAACATTTTTAAGAGATGGAATTTAGAATTGTGTTAGCTTGGAAAATTGATCAGGGATACGGAAAAGAATTTTTTAAGAATTAATCTTGCGTTGGTAATTGAAGAATATTCTGATCGATAA
Organism: Ctenoplectra terminalis; assembly: GCA_019453375.1. Classification (NCBI taxonomy): domain Eukaryota; kingdom Metazoa; phylum Arthropoda; class Insecta; order Hymenoptera; family Apidae; genus Ctenoplectra; species Ctenoplectra terminalis. The sequence continues at coordinate 518,257 of SMSQ01026079.1, forward strand.
AATTTGTCGAGACGTGTGATCTAGTAAAATATTAGGTTGTCCCGAAAGTTTCTTCCGTTATCTTCATGCAGTGGCTTCGTTTGGCAGTATTTATATAAACAGGCGGGCCTAATTCGTTAAATGAGAGACGAACGAAGATAACAGAGCAAAATGGATCCTATATAAAATAATAATATATTATAATAAAATATTATGCGTTCATCGCTTATTAATAAAACGAAAGAAACTTTTGGGAGAACCTAATATAACAGCGCTAATCTCGTGCGTTAAGATCCCAATAATTCGAGAAGAGGAATTACAAAACTCGTATAAATAGATGAATAAAAAAATAAAAAGACTAAATCGCTCGCACAGAAGTTAAAACCGAAAAAAAGACGCGATTTGCATGCGTCAAGAGACAGAATTTTTTCGACCTATTGATATTCAAACGTTTCGCGGAAATTATTGAAAAGGATCGTGAACTATGTGTGTGACCAAGCACGAAAAATCATTGTTCCCGTGTTTCCGGTAGATTTAACATTTGCAGTACAACAATAAAAAAAAAATATATAAAATAAAATAACGAAGGTGGACCGCATATTTTTGTGTATACGTATATATGTATTTTTTTTTTTACCCGTTTACGAAGCTTTTTCGTTCTTGTTTACAGCAGAATTACAAAACAATTGTACTTTGAATAAAGAATAGTCATCGAATTTTGAAACGATAAAAAAAAAAAAATAGGTTGCGGAGAGACGAGCAAAAATTATACAGTCTCGACTACGTTGGCGAACCAATCGCCTCCAATTATTCGCTCTTCTCGATAATTGTCGGAACATCGATAGCCGGGCCGGTCTTTTTCACCGACGCGTCAAATGTTGTATCCGCGGCAATTAATTGTGAAACGAGCTTCCCTTAATTGGTTGTTCGGAGACACGGATGCGTTTCGCTCTTAACTCATAGCATGATTACGCAGCGTAACGAATATTCTCGTCTGATAATGATTCGACAAATTCATACGTCATCGTTGCACGTTTCCTCATTATTGTGTTTTAACGCGTGTGTTTTTACAAACACTTTTAAACCAATTTTTTTTAATCGCATAAAAGTATTATTACATGATAAGAAATTTAATATACTCAAACCTAATCGATCATTAGGTAAATGCGAAGATAGATACAGTGATATTGCCACTGTATAACATACAAAATAATTATTTTCAAACGTAGATACCGATCCAAAACTTATCTATAAAAATCTTGAACACAATGCTATGTACAAAAATTGTAACAAAATAATCTCCATACCTTCCATACCAAACCTCACCAAAGCCAATTCTCTAAAAAACAAATGTTCCACCGACATTCCTAATTTTTCTATCTAAAAAATTCGCAATAGTCAAAATTCCCTTTCCATTTCTATTTTTCCACTCACACGATAACCCCCATACCTTCCACACCCTATAACGTCACCGTACACGATCACCAAAGCCAATTCTAAAAAAAACAAACGTTCCACCAACATTCCTAATTTTTCTATCATCTAAAAAATTCGCAATACCCAAAATTCTCTTTCCTTCTCTATTTTTCCACTCATGGAATAACCCCCATACCGTCACCAATTCTAAAAAAAAAAAAAAGAAAAAAAAAACAGAAGTTCCACAGACATTCCTAATTCCTCTATCGTCTAAAAAATTCGTGGCAGCCGAAATTCTCCTCTTTTCTTCTCCGTTTCTCGCTTCAGGCCCCTGCACCGCCTGGAATCTGACCATACACGAATACAGCAAGAACGGCGACCCAGCCGGACCGAGATTGCACACATTCTGTTCGAGGGACACGCACAAAAATTTCACCCTTCCATGGAAGACGAACACCGTGGTGGTTAGGTAAGTCTGGTCTCGTTTTCTCTTTTCAACGGACCGATTAGCCGCAAGTTTCAACAAACTTCGTTCATCGATGCCGGCTAACGACAGTTCGGCAACACTTTCTGCACGAACGTTGTAACACCGCGGCCTGAATTATAGGGGCAATTTATATGGCGCGTGGGCCGCTTTGTGCGGATACTATGGCAGCTTAAAAATCGATTGCCCGGAAAGATTTATCCCGCGTCGATGAGGAATCGTTCGAGGTCGGATAAGTCGGGCGAAGATTACATTTGTCACGGTTGTGTATCGATACAACGTTTCCTGAACGCAGAGACCGCGAAAAGGAATTGTTGAGTGTTTCGTATACGTCTGGTGAAAGATCGTTTTGTTTTCTGTCTCTGAGAAATTGTGTTTGGGCTTGGTTCTGATATAAAGTGGGTTAAGGATATTGATATGTTTCGTAAAATGTAACTCCCTCGAAAATGCGTCGGAGGAAACTATTTTTTTTCGTCGCATGTTTATCCGCCATCGTTTCAAACGTGAAAATTAGAGCAAAGAAACGTATAAACGTTTGAAATTTTTTTTTTTCTGTGTACTTTCTGCGCCTCGTAATTTACGCGAACGATTAAGGCAAGTTGAGGAGCGACGACCCACTTTTAGAAGAATCAGCGCGTCGTAAATTGAATTTACGTCTGAAGTGATAAACATATTCGTTGAAATAAACACATCTGGACTTGTAAAATTAATATTAAAATTTAGAACGTTCAATGTGCTGCTGGATACAGCTGAAAAACGGAACATTTCATCGCCTCGCTCGAGATTACTCTGATAAAAACAAAAAGAGGCGTGGCGCGAATGTTGCGCAAATAATCAACGAAAATAAATCGTACGCTAAATTTAACCCTCTGTGGCTCGAATTTTGTCTGCTTATCGGAGAAGAAATTACGATTGCTTACTTAATTTTTCGCTTAGATTTGAAAATTTTTAAACCGAAAATTGCTGTAGATGGATTATGCTGTCGCTACGGTAATACAGTAATCAAATTTAATGGAACAGTGATAACTAGATGAAACAAATTTTTTAAAATATAGATACATTAATTCGTAACTTTTAAGTCGCACGGTGCCATAGAGGGTTAAGAAAATAGGATACAGAATTAACCCTTGTCACTCCGAGAAGTTTCCAGAATAATTTATAGCCAACTCCAGCACATATTTGGTCATTTCGAAGCGATTAAGAAAGACGTTTTATTATTATACGACGTTTTATTATACGAAGTTTTTGTATTAGTAATCTATATATATAAAAATTTAATTTTTTCTGGCAGTGACACTGCCCCTTGGAGTAGAACGCTGGCTAACGCTTGGCAGTATTACTGCCGATTGGAGTGATAAGGGTTAAATATCTTAACACTAAAACTATCATAGCGATCAAAATGACCGGCTTGTAATTTCAGCAGAAATTTTATAAATTTACAACGATTCGATTTAAGAGATTTTTCATGATTTTCTGCAAAAAATGTAATTAATGTTCCAACTTTTTAGAACACCTATCAATTTTATTTCTTGGAGTACAGATAGATCCGCTTTAATCGTCGATAGTTTTAGTGTTAATGTTTGATCGATTTTATTGTTATATCGTCTGTTTGCAGATTGCAAGCTCTAGGGAGGACCGCGCCTGAATACACGATGAAATGGCGAAGCAAATCGGTGATCGCCAACACACACAAAAGCGGTCCATCGCCGGCTCCGAATCACGTGCTGGATTCCTCGACCGGAAACGGACCACGGGAAGCGCGAATCCTAATTCTGTTCGCGATACTCCTTGCTTACGCGGCCGGTTGTTGAATCAGCCAACTCGACACACCGTGTCCGTACACGTTCCTGTTCGCAATGAGAGACAAACTATTGCGAACGAGCCTAAACTTTACGTTACGCGCGTATGTATACAGGTTAAGTATGTATCATATTGATATCAGTTATTTGAATTATTATTTTTTCTTTTTTTTCTTTTTTTAATTTAAGAACGTTCAAAGAGCCAAACAGTGATCGCGTGAAACGTGACTTGTCGCGGAGGTTTGATCTGTTAACTGAGATAGACGAAGATTAAATTTAAAACAATTAATTTCGTCCGAGATTCTTTGCATTTTAACCCTCTGTAGGCCGAATTTTGTCCGCTTATTGGAGAAAAAATTACGATTCGTTACAGTTTTTCACTTTTATTTGAAAATTTTTTAACTAACAATTGCTATGGAAGAAGAAAACCGTTATTTTTTAAAAATAATATTATGGATAAATGAAATTTATTTTAAATAGTAATATAAATGCTCCCTCAGGCAATAATATTTAACGTTTACTTTATAAAAATTTATCAATTCTCTGCGATTTGTTTTTCTTTTTTTCTTTTTCTCTATCCCACAAAGATATAATTTGTTATTGGAATAGTATATAAGTAACAGAGATTAATTCGTAGAATCTCAGTTTTGTACAGACGCAAGCATCGAGTACTAATCGAGGAACACGAGAGTTACGAACGAGTGTAATCGATGCTTTCGGTGTATTTTTCTCGATCGACAATGTTTTAGCGCAATAAACGTGTCTCGATATTATTGCACGTCGATGGATGCTGACAAGGTTAAAATTTCATTCGACAAATTGACGCAGCTGCAAGATCGTAATCGACGAAGAATGAAATGCATGAAATCGAATTTCGAAATTCAACGCTGTAGTCAAGCGATATACATATATATAAAAAAAATTTAAAGCGAATCGGAGAAAAAAAAAAGAGATATATATGTACTAAAAATCACTCGGTGTATACCACTCGTTTTAACTATAAGAGTCTAATAGAGCATGTACATAATATATATACATATGCATATAAATAAATCTATATACAGGATGAGACGTTTACGAAAAAATATTTAAATATGTCTATTTCTCGTTAACCGAAATACAGTCGCTGTGAAAAATAAGTTAACGATCAATGATAAACGATGATATAATTTTGTTAATCGCTGGTATAATATATATAATATTAAACCAAATATAATAAAAAGTATATATTTTTATTATTAGAATAGCACCGAGGAATAAATTTAAATTTTGCTTGGAATTTTTTTTCTATTTTCAAATATTCATTTTTTGTCATTTTTGTACATACTTTAATAAGTTTTTCTAAACATTTGTAAAAATANGAAAAAAAAAAAAAAAAAAAAAAACGCGATGCACGGATTTGAAATAGCGAGAACCACGCGTCACCTCTCTCACGCAAATGCCAAAGTAAACGTGTAAGAAGTTCTATATAATATAGATTCTTGTACATACGTGGATAGCACAGGTAGGATTTGTACAGAATATCACGAACTACGTTTAAGGCCTCAACATTATTGTAAATTGTGCGATAATTTATCGTAAACGCGACGCGATCCTGCAAACGGAGACAGATTGTATTTTAACGAACGAGCTTCGAGTGCCCGAGGCACACTTCGATTAATTGTTAACGCGTTCTTCCGGAAGTTCATCGAGATCGCATTCTCGTTAAATAAAAAAAGAAAAAAAAATTATTCTCTCGTAAAATAAGAAATAAATGAGAAAAAAAAGAATTGAAAGAATTTTTTCAAGAAAAAGTGATCACGATCTACTTCCAGAAACGCGATTGATTGTTAGACTAAGGCGGAAGTAAGGACTAGAACGTGAATGTTTAATATACGTATGGATTAAAAAAAAAATATATATATATATATTTTTTTTTTTTTTTTAAATTCAATTAGCCTGTCTGTCGTTATTTTAATATATATATATCTATATATTTTTTTTTTTTTTTTAAATTCAATTAGCCTGTCTGTCGTTATTTTAATATATATATATCTATATATTTTTTTTTTTTTTTTAAATTCAATTAGCCTGTCTGTCGTTATTTTAATATATATATATCTATATATTTTTTTTTTTTTTTTAAATTCAATTAGCCTGTCTGTCGTTATTTTAATATATATATATCTATATATTTTTTTTTTTTTTTTAAATTCAATTAGCCTGTCTGTCGTTATTTTAATATATATATATCTATATATTTTTTTTTTTTTTTTAAATTCAATTAGCCTGTCTGTCGTTATTTTAATATATATATATCTATATATTTTTTTTTTTTTTTTAAATTCAATTAGCCTGTCTGTCGTTATTTTAATATATATATATCTATATATTTTTTTTTTTTTTTTAAATTCAATTAGCCTGTCTGTCGTTATTTTAATATATATATATCTATATATTTTTTTTTTTTTTTTAAATTCAATTAGCCTGTCTGTCGTTATTTTAATATATATATATCTATATATTTTTTTTTTTTTTTTAAATTCAATTAGCCTGTCTGTCGTTATTTTAATATATATATATCTATATATTTTTTTTTTTTTTTTAAATTCAATTAGCCTGTCTGTCGTTATTTTAATATATATATATCTATATATTTTTTTTTTTTTTTTAAATTCAATTAGCCTGTCTATCGTTAGTTTAATATATATATATATATTAAACTAACGACAGACAGGCTAATTGAATTTAAAAAGAAAAAAAAAAACCATCCATCGGAGTGGAAATGTTTCCACTGGTTTTCAAAAGCTTTATAGCTCCGCCATATTGCTGCCATTATTTATACAGAATATTACGAGCAGTATTCTTTATTTCATGCGCCGCTTTTGAATAACAATCTGTTGTATTTTACGAGCTATAGTATGGTATATTATTTATTTTGTGCCGTTTTATATCGTACGATAACACGGAATGTATCATTTCGCGGCGAAACAATGCAGTTACGTTACCAGAGACTTTAATGCCTGTTAAAACTTCTCATTAAACCGACGTATACACCGGTCTCGTGTTGCGCGAGATTTATCGGATCATTACGAACCTTCGACATTATCAATAACATTAATATAAATTGTTTTATTAATAACTCGAATTTTCTGTTCGTTATGTTCGAATAAATTTAACTAAATGATTTATCGTTCTACATTCGTCGAATAAATAATAGAACATGTTCGTTGAAACAGACATCGACGATGATGATAATAATTTTGAAACATTCAAATGTTTATTTGAATTAGCGAATAGAAAGACTGACTTTTATCAGAGTGTAATTTAATATATCACGAAGAAGGCTGGTAATGATCGAGACTATTAATTAATATAAAGGATCAAAGTCTAACCGCGTTGAAACATAAAAATGTTAAGGTTTGTATAATAAAGGAACAAACTCGAATAAAAGAAATATTCGAGAGTCTCTTTTCTGTAACCTCGTCGAAACAGAGATGAAAGTCGCAACGCAATTAATCAACGCCGTACTAAAAAAGAATAAAAAAAAAAAAGTGACACCCTATGAAAAAAAAAAAAAAAAAAGAACAAAGAGACGCACATCTTTTAATAAATATAATTCACGTCGGCCAAACAAGAGACATATGTGATTTAAGTGACTTGTGTTTGAAATTGGTGAGCCGTTTCTCGACAGAGATTCCATTGTTCGTTCTAAAGAATGCTTGAAAAAAATGGTTATTTAAGCGAAACACATGCGAAACGATAATACGAGTGAACCGTTCCTTTCTAAGATTACTCGATCACGTCCTCACAACGATTACAATGCGATCTGTTCCTTAAATGAATGTACCGGTTTTGCACAAGACACGTCTAACTTACGAAGAAAAGATACATGTTACATGTATGTACTAGTCGCGTATAATTAAGTCACAATAAATAGTCAATTGTTTCATATAAAGTACGAATAAAATAAAAACAGAAACAAAGCACGGTTGTCATTTTTCACCTTAATTATATTTTGTTGCTATTCTTATTTTTCTACGATCCCAAATGTACAGTACTCTACTCGTTAGCGATTTAAATATCAATTAATTTTATTTTTCAATAATATCCAAGAGAAATATATTTTTCAATCGATAAGAGAAATACTGAAGAACTTGATTTGTAAATAATTATTACTCTAAAATTATAAGTTTGTTCAGTACTGTGCATGGCATCAAGAAAATCTGTAAAATTCATTTTTTTCTTTTTTTTTTCTTTTTTTTCTTGGTGTCGCCGAAATCTAACAATGAAATTATTAATTAATTTATTTCTTTCTTAGTAAAAATTGTTCAATTGATTTCACCGTTTTCTTGACGCCATTCGAATGCAAACTAGCTTACCTTCCAAATCTTATTTAATTACACACAAAGGTTGATCAGACCATAGGGTCAGTTTGATAAAAAAAGGACGATTTATTCACATACAAGTTTTAATACAATCTACATACGTATTTATACATCCTACTGTCGGAAGATGAAACATGTACATCTACAGGTAACACGTCTGCGATTTATTTCGTTCAGATGCACGGTGAAGATCTTAAATAACAATTTGCTAATATCCCATAAGATTGGCACAAAAGGAAAACGACGTTTCGAGTTGCGATAATTGTACTCTTAACACGAGTTGCGAAAGGCGGATTACATCCAACATAATGTATGCATATATACAATACACCTAATTTTGCTATTTGAAAAAAAAAAAAAAAAAAAGATGAGATATCAACATACAATATATTCATATACATATATGTATAAATGTTTATAGACAGGGACGTTGGATATCGTCCTAGTAAAACACGTGTTAGCGTAAAATAAACTTCAACGAATCGAAAACGTAACTCCTCTGTTGCACACGATGCTCGTGAGTGTTTCCGGTGCATAGTATAACAGTTTTTATAGATTTCCATTCAACGTACTTTTAGATACAACAATTATCATAATTTACATCTATGCGTTCGGTACTAAACAACGATATTTATTGACATTGATTTCCTATAAATATCTACGAGCAATCACATGAAAATCTGTTACACAATGATCGTTCGAACGATTATCGTAATCGTGTACTCTTCTTCTCTGTCCCTATAATTCATCGATCTGATTATTTATCGGCGTCAGGAAAATAGATAATCGGGTTTACGTAACGTTTAATTGTGTATCGATCATCCTCTCCCTTGATTCCTATTGCTTTACGAATTCACGAGGTAACCAGGTAACACCCATTTGTTTAACAATTTGTCAATCTGTCTATCAAGTTGTTAAAAATTATTAAAATCATTGTCATATGCGCGTCTTAATATTTAAAGAAAGATATTATCGTTGAAATATTCCTACGCACGATGTTTACAAATCTGTGCGTATTTTTTAAGATCCAAAGAACTAGAAAACTCAGAAATGTTTCTCAATCCATGTTTCGAAATTACTCTGCGCATATACTTGAAGAACAAAAAAAAAATAATAACAAAATTAATTAAACAATTGAAAGATGTATCCGTTATAAAGTATCCCTATTTTACAAACTTAAACATCTACAAACACAACCAAGAAACAACTTTGCTCACGTATAAAATCAGATATCCGATATTTATTTTACATATCCATTTCATGGATAAAAAACATCAACATTCTCAAGGACTTGTTTCAAACAAGTCATAAAAATATTAAAATCTCAATAAGAATTCTAGATATGTCCTATTTATAACAATATCCATACACGCCTTTGGCTACTTATTTTGTGTAACGATAAAAATCATCATACTATCAGTTTATTTCAGACAAAGTTCCTCACAATCGTTTAGTTTTAAGTAACACGTATCTACGAAATTATTTGCACGAAACGAAACTGGTTTAACGTTTTTAAAAAAAAATATTAATATTTAATTTAGTAATTTGCAACGCATTAAATCTGCTCAATCAATGCAACTGATCGCGTGGTATATATATTTTTTCGTTAAAAGGTAACAAATTAAATTAACATTATCCTTAGTAAGTTCGAGCTTTACTATCCTACGTAAATAACTTTCTTCGAAATTAGGAACAAAACCGTACAAATGCTTCGTGTTACTCTCATAGTACTTCCCTGTGTCTTTAAATGCTTCTTACGAACACACAAACTTATTCATTAAATATCATGTTAGAGTATCAAATTGAGATTCTTGTATGATTAAAAACGAAATTCTGAAGTACACCTATCTTAGATTTACGTCGGCACGTTGTGTAAAATCGCGGATGCAGAATTCAAAAGGCCTAGCCGCTGTTTCTGCTTTCGTTGCTCCGTCATCTAAATTAAAAATTAATAAAACAATTCATCAAGGTTGAAAATAATTTAAACATCGCGACAAATTTTCAACCACGACTCACCTGATCGCGAAGCTCGGTAAGTTGTTGAGATAAACATTTCACTAATTGTTGCGTGGACTCTAGCTGAGATTGTAAGCTTCTTAATTCTACTTGTTCCCCTTCTCCCTCGTCAGCTGCCAACGATTTGGCCCTTAATCTCGGGAACCAGTCAAGATTTCTATCCTGTAAAAAGTACACAGAGCTTAAAAGTTTAAGCACGATTCAATTTTTTGAAGCTCTATGGACTATTACCTTCACCATGGCGTACACGTAAGACTCAGGACCTGTGAATTCCGTGGGATCTTTCACTTTCACAAGAACAATGAAATATAGATAATGCCACATATTGTGCTCGTGCTTTACGTGTTCTTCGAAGGAGACAGTTTTATTATCGAAGGATGATCTATTCAGTCCTGTGAACGAAGTACAATTAAATAAATATAATATAAAAATGAGCGAAGTATTTTACATATTAAATATTCCAATTAAATGAATATAATATAAAAGTAAGTAACGAACTTACCGCAGATGAAGCAAGTATTCTTTAATATCAATTCCTTTTGTTGCTTCTCTGACCTGAGATCGGCAAACGTATCGATGATAACACCAAAAATGAGGTTCAGAACAATAATTATCACGATGAAGAAGAAGAGTAAATCGTATACGACTCTAGCAACGAATAGTGGCTCCTGCAATGCGATTAATACCAATGTTAATAATATGCTTTCTTTTAATTCATATTTCTATACGTACAGTACTGGATGGTGCGCGTAAAATATCTCCAATGCCTCCGCCATTTCTTAAACCTNCACGATGAAGAAGAAGAGTAAATCGTATACGACTCTAGCAACGAATAGTGGCTCCTGCAATGCGATTAATACCAATGTTAATAATATTCTTTCTTTTAATTCATATTTCTATACGTACAGTACTGGATGGTGCGCGTAAAATATCTCCAATGCCTCCGCCATTTCTTAAACCTTGATTTAAAGTTGTAACAATACACATAACTAAAGAATCGCATGCTCGTTCCTTTAGCTCTCCGCCAACGTTAATTACATCTGCCCGACTGTCTTTTTCATTGACTGCACAATCATAAAAGTATTATTGTAATTTCATTTAATTATATTTATACAAATGAATGGTATTTCACGGGAGAAAGGTACCTTCGCGAATATATCGGGATACCGTTTCCGTCGCTTCGCATTTTTCATTATCAGCAACGTTGCAAGTACCTATATTTCCCTCCGTATACGACGCTACGATTGATATAAATAAAAAATCAATATTTATACCGTGAAAAAGGTAATTATAAATAAGCTGCGGACTTTTATGGAAATTCATATTTATACAATGCACGCTGTGCAATTTTACAGCTTCCAATTTTTAAAATCCGCAGTCTAATTGATACAATGTTAGAGCCTGTACTTACACATAATTTCCTCATCAACTGTCACGAGGAAATCATCTTTGAAGAACATGAAACCAATTATGGAAAACATATAAACTAGAATTAATGCCAATACAGCAGTGAGTATAATAGATCTTCCGTTTCTTGTAACAGATCTTATTACATTGAGCAACGTTTCTTCGCGATACACTACGTCGAAAAGCTAAAAGGAATTAAAAACATAGGATTGTGTTTCATTTTTATATCGTTCAGTTTAACATCTCAATACTTACTAAAACTGAGTAGAAAAATGGATGCATACAAATGCCAAGAACGCAAAATATTAGATATGATATATGATACAAAATTTCAACGTTCGTCACTATATGCTCTAAGCTCTTTGTCAAAGTGCCCTGATTACCTATAATACTTATGAGATGTACAACTTTTAATACAACCTGAAAAATATTATCCATTATAGAAAACAGTGTTGCAACGACGTATATGTATACAGTTATTGGTCACAAAAATATTCAACCATCTTAGGTATTTAGCAAACTTTGTGTGTAATTATAAATTTGTAAGTAAAAAAGTAAATCAAAATCTATATATAATAAAGAAATTATATTTTAAATAAAGAACATTAATACCTAAAGTGATCGAATAATTTTGTGGCCAACTGTATATATTTTTTTTTTAAATATTCCTTCTAAATTTACCGTAAGAAAACCAAGTAACCATAACGTTGGTTCTGGTCCCATGGAAAAAATCAATCGTAATATCGTTGAAGCTACCAGCGTTCGTATACCAGATTCTCGTGGTAATGTAATTACAATGACAGCTGACGAAAGCATTACCGTCCAGATAAGAGCGGATAAATGTGAACTTAGTTCTAAAGTAAAAAAATATATGAACGTTAAAATATTTTGACTCGATAAAAAAAAGTTTCGATTAAACCGAAACACGTACTAGGCACAGAATCCACAAATGGGTAAAAGAAAGCTACGATAAGATTTATGAGTACCGCACAGTTGAATAAAATATTACTCCAAAGTGACATGTAACTGCTCATCCAAAATAGTACTGGTTGTCCTAAAAAAGTTACAAAGGTACACTTTAAAAAAAAAATATTGACACATATAGACAAACGGTAGGAATAGGTTCGAGGTATCACACCTCTAAGTTTCTTCTGCCATTTCATTTCATTAAACATATCCTCGGTCCTCTCAAAGAAATCGGAAACCTTCGAACCCTGATCGTCGCGTTCCGTGGTATTTAACACTTTGATCTTTGTGTCCAGTGTGATAAGTTCACAAATTTCAGGAATCGGGAACACGATTTGTTCCAATGTTCTATCGTGTCTGACAATCTGAAGCGTTAAATTTGTTTTTTTTTTTTTTTTCTTTTTTTAATCTATGAACACAAGATCATCACACAACTGTAAATATAAATCTCGTACCTCAATTTGAGCTGTATGAGTCGCATAATACTGCAGCGCCTTATTAATTTTCGGATCTGCATTGTTCTGCTCGGATGGTTTTAACATCGATGATAATTCTTTATTGTGCTGTGCTAATTGATGACATAAGATATAAATATTGTGACCGACCTGGAAAAACGATTCGTTATTAATAATCATATATTTTAATCGCACGAAACTTGTTAATTGTTTAGGTGCATTACTTCTTTCGGCGATACTCCTTCTTCACCATCCGTGGAAGAATCATCGACATCGCCGTCGTCGTCCAAAGATTCCTGATGGAACGCGCGACACGCAACATCAACTAATTGTTTCGGATTCATATTATACAGTATCCTCTCCGCGTTTTCACTGTCTCCTCTACTTTCCATTATAGCAAGCAACAATTTGCTGGCATTATTCTTCAACTCCAACACTAGATCCATCCTCGTCTTTCCCAGGGGATTGATATCGTTCAAAATCAAGGCGGTGATTATGTCTAATCCGTTGGATTCGTGAATCGCTATACAATTCTGATTATCGTGGCATGGTCCCTGACAATACTCCGTCAACGTTTCCAAAGTCTGATTGATTAGGGCAACGTTATGCTCATTTATGTACAACCCTAACAACCCTAATCCACCAGTCGTTGAACCACAGATGCAGTCCAAGAACATAAGAGTTTCGGACACCAGATTAAAGTTCGTCTTATTGTTTTGATTACGTAAGAAATTCTATAAGAATAAAAAGAAATTTTTTTATCTGCTAATTACAATGATATCAAAGGTATCGTTATTATCATTAACCCTGCTACGATCTTCGAGATTTCCTCGATCCGATCACATATTAATTTCTTTAAAAAGTTTCTAGTTTAAGAAAAACAAAGTTACAACATAAAATCAAAACGATAGGTCACGCATATTAATAATAAGTTTTTTATAATTAGAAAATTCAAAGAAAATATAAGAAAGTGATTGAAACGAAAATGATTCACAAGACGTGGCAGGGTTAAAGATGCCATCAAGATCAAAAGGAATTACTTGTAAATCACGATTGTGGTTCTCGCACAATAACTGCAAGAAACGTAAAATCGGCTGCATCACTAAAACTTTAGCACTTAACTGTGCTTCGTCCCTTTCGGCACCGGTCGGACCTGTACGATGCCTTTCCAATTTTTCAGCTATCATCTCCTCCAACGCGCTACCAAGAGCTGCGTTGTTCGATGGATCTTCGCCGGAAGCAAGGTTGCGGACATTCGCATACGCTTGCACGGTGGACGATGCAGCCTGATTTAATTCCTCTCGCAATTCATCAGTTATCACTATTCCATTAGGTTTTCCTGTGTGAAAAAGTAATGAACGTAAGCAAATATAAATTGAAGTAACTGGAATATCGTTTTATCATCGTTTTATCATACCTGACGTACGCTTCCTTGATATCTTCTCTATTTCTTTGTTCTGCTCCTTGTCCTCGTGAGCTTTGGCTGCTATGTCGGAAGTATTCACCGTAACGGTGGATTTTATTTCCTGCTGGGCGTCTTTCATTTTGTCATAAAACACCTGAAGATTATATTTTGATAATTTTACAATCGGTCGTTTCTTTACCTCTAATGCGTTAAAAAAAAAAGAAATACACAATATCGAGTAACGTACCTTGAAAAAGGACTGACTCAAGTCACCACCCATCAATTTATTGAACACACTCTTCTGTATGATAGGATTTCCTCCTTCCAATAATGCGATACCAAGCTCGATAGCTTCGACGAATATACTCGGCGAGTGGACGCTTTTAATCACCAGTTCCACTACCAGATCCGAAGCTCCTTCGCGATCGAGATGACTTTGAATTTCGTGCAACGTGCGGCCTGCTCGACTTAAAAGTTTGGCTACGGAAAATCGAATACTTAATAGGGTTGAATACCAATTAGAGAAAAAATAATTTTTCAAAGTGTTCATTTATACCCCCTGGTCCGTGCGTAACTGGAGCGGTATGCGAAACTCCAATTTCCACGTTTTCTGGTTTTTGTATAAAAGATTTGCCGAAGTAACGAGCCAGGAGATTGGTTCTCAGTACATCTCCCTGGGAAAAAGGAAAGGGAACATCCGTTGGTACGTTGAAACAAATTCATGTTACTCGAGATGTACCAATACATCGTGCATAAGAATTGAGAAAAATTGAATGTATTTTAAAAGGAATATCGGTGCATTCTTTGCGATATATCACGAAGGTATCGACCTAATTAGATCTAGTAATAAAGATTTAAATCGTTAAATCGTTGTGTATTTACATTACTTGTGCTATAAAATAAGAAAGATACTTGTGCAGTTTTCAGTATCTCAATAGGTATTTTAGTCAACTTTACATGTAATTTATGAAACTGTAAAGAAGAAAAGGTTGAAAAAAATATTTGCGTTATGAACGTTGCTGTATATGTTGGAAAATGCACGATGGTAGAAAATTTTGTATGATTTTTGTATTGAAAATTTTGAGACCAAATGGAAAAAGTCAAAGAGATATCACACATAAATTTAGCGAATTATACATTCAAAGATGTGTGATGTACTAAATGTAAGGGAGCAAAGTCAACGGAACATTTTACATACGCTATTTGTGGATGTACTATATGTGTATATATATATATATTTTTTCTTTTTTATTTCTAGCATGAATTAATTAACTACTCTAGAATTCGAATAATGGTAGAAAGAAAAAAATTCTACGGACGTATTGGTACACCCTATCTGTAATATAAGTGTATGTACACACTTTTTTAATCGTTTCTGTTTCTAAACTCTATGCCCATACTGGAATGTACTTGGAAAAATATTTTACACTACGTAAAATAATATTTTCAAAGTTCTTTCGTAAATTTTGATTCACGATAAGTTGAAAGTGTTCAACATACGTTAAAACATTTATTTGTTTGTCCATCGGATTACTTATGTTTAAGTAAATCGTTCAAGTAAATCAGACATAATTGCAATCTACAATCTCCTATCGTGAATCATAATTACTTTTCGTACACGAGAATACATACCTATATGCTATATTTAAATCGTAATTAAGAAAAAAAAAAGAGAAAAAAAAAATTAATACTACAAGATGATAGAGTAAAAAATGAACCAAAGTGTATATAATAAAATTAATCAAGCACATGCGTATAAGGTACCTACACAACGTACATTATATCTTGTACTTAAGCAAATTTCATGAAATATATTACGTAGCTTATTGCAAGCAGCTACTAAAGAATATGTGTTTGTATTGTATGCATATCTTGTGAAATTGTAAGATACAAATATTTACTGAGGTTTTAATGTTAAAATACATTGGTAGATTAAGCTGTTTATTTATCAGCGATATGCCCTATGCATTTATGTATACTTAGATAACAATTTTGAAAAAAAAAAAAAAGAAAAAAAGAAAAAGTACTTAATAGCAAGATTTGTATCAAGGCTTGTAAATATATAATAAATAACGAGAGAGTGATGGTGAGATAAATTCTCGTTAATATAAATCAAATTCATGTTGCCAATTTATATACGTTGTGCCCACAAATTACCGTTGTTATCTACTTTAATTTTTACCCGCTCTTCCTGAGTCATATGACGAGTCTCAGACTCATCGACAGAGCCTGTTCCAACTTGTAACTCGGCCTTCTGCTCTGTTTCTTCTTCTTCCGAGACACCTTCGCTCTTCGTTTGCAGCATGAAAACATCTTTACCTACATATCTATTCTACGAAACCTACTCACCCTGACTGTTTTTTAAGTCTTTTGTAGTGTATATTTAAAAGCTTATTGTGTGTTTTATCTCATTCGCTTATATAAATATATATATGTATATATAAATAATATATTTCTTTTTTATGTTGCCAACTAAAAAAACTGTCAATCGCGTATATGCTGATCATCTAAAATGTGCCGTGAACATATGGGCATTTAGCTTTTCGGCAAACATGTAAAGAACGAGTGGACACGGAGACACAAAATTTTCGTAAATTTAGGTTCCAACTAGAATTCATAGAACGGTCACATGTTCAATCGGTCGTACGAGGTGCGGTGCTAATTAACGGTAGCAAATCCCAATTAAATATGGCATGCTTCGAACAGTAACTTCCAATATCTTCCTGTTTTTCAAATACAGTTAACGGAGCATTAATATTGTTATGATTAAAAAAAAATATAATACAAATCAGTTATCTTCATCAATAATTGTGCTTACACTTTTGGTATATACTTTTACTGCCACATCACTCGCCAAAGAATTATCTACCAAATTTGCACATGCATTTAACCGGTTGCGCTTCTCTTTCTTTTGTAGACTTCAATAAAAAAAAGATTGCTGTAATCGTTACATATATTAATACACAAAATAACATCAATCACCATCACATTCCAAAATATCCACTATCGGAAACCACTCGGCGAACGTAAAGCATGCCTGAAGGATTTGTCACCGCTAATTAACATCAATAACATTTTGTCGGAAACAACTGAATGCCCTTTTCCATAATGTATGTGATTCTTTTCTGCATGGTAGATATGATTCCTGTAACCGCATGCAGAACACGATGTTGCGAGACTCACCTTTTCACCGTACTCTGGATCAATGGCCATCATTTCCCTAAGAGTCCTAAGTACCTTCACGCATAATTTTTCTTCCTTCTCTTCGAGTAATTTTTCGGTATGTTTAATCAATCTAAATAATAAGAAATTATTATCCATTACTATTAATTGCTATTGAATGTTGAAACTTATAGATTTGTATAATGTTATTCACCTTTTTATAAAGCCGCCATTTTCACACCGTTTTCTAGCGTCAGTCGCTGCTGGAAACAGTAATTCTGGTCGATAGAGTATATCCACTAACAAAGATAACTCTGATTGAACTAGTGGTTTCAATTGCTCTTCCAATAACGACACTATGTCTTGTAAACCTTCTATGATACTTCGATCCAAACGCATTAGCTACATAAAAATATATATATTCCATAATAACTACACGTACAGATCATTGTTTCTTCTATAATGCATTCAACCAAGATATTTTCAATCAAATATCTTATTCTTCAATCATTTTTACGCTATTTACAAACTAATATTAGCTAATGTTAATCTATACTAAAGCACTAAAGTTGTAACAAGCCAAGTGCTAGACTTTTATGAGTGACTTTTACCTGATCTGTACTATCTTCCTCACAAATTAAGTCACTCTATGTATTCAAAGATCATATCAATTACAAATTGATTACAGTGATTCAATGTTTGTTAAAAATATTAATGAAACATCAAGTAATTTATAAATATCTTTCAATCAAAATTACCTGACTCTGTGTCCGTTCTATCTTTGGTTGTTTCGCTGCCTGAAGCCATTTGCTCGTCTGCCTACTAAGCATCGCTGCTTTATTGAACATAGAAGCAACTTGGCTTTCCAAGTCTGTTGGAATAGCTATACCTCTTCCTTTAGCTGTTAAATTAAAGAAATAACATTTTATTAATCAAATAAATCCAACGAGGAATAATGATTTTAATATTAACACTTTTAGTGCCAGCGGGCCGATAAATC
Organism: Ctenoplectra terminalis; assembly: GCA_019453375.1. Lineage (NCBI taxonomy): Eukaryota > Metazoa > Arthropoda > Insecta > Hymenoptera > Apidae > Ctenoplectra > Ctenoplectra terminalis. The sequence continues at coordinate 536,713 of SMSQ01026079.1, forward strand.
GGCCCGCGGTGTTTATGCCAACACTGCCACGGGCCGATGCGTTGTGGCGGGCTTACGTGCTGAGCGACTTTTTCTCAGCCTCGTTTGAAGGACCTCGCTTGTTTACGTTTAGATCCTTATCTCCAATGCCAATAGTATAGACCACACCATGCTTCGGTTCATTTGGTTTTTCTTCAGTCTTTCTCCATATTCTTTAAGTTTCAGAAGAATAAATAGTAAAATTTTCCTCCAGGAAATCTAAATTTTGTTTTGCTTTATAAGGAATTATAAAGCTACACATATAAGCGCGCATATCAAATCGGCCTGTGGCATTCTTGGCATGTACTCCGTAAAATGTATGGCACTAAAAGGATTAAGAATAATTTGAACCAACTTACCTACATCCGACAACGTCCTTATACAATTTTCGACATTGAATCTTTGGCCAGCATTTAGCCACGAGCATTGTGAAACTTTAAATGCTGCATGAAGTAATTGAACGAAAATAGGCTGTCGTGTCTGTTTTAAAAAAGAAAGTTAATGTCTTAAAGTTATCGAGCAATTAAATTCAATAGCTAAATATATATAAATAAGTGTATATTACTAATTATTACAATTGCTGTTAATTATCATTTATCGTTTGTTGAAAAATTTTTTTTTATCCAAGTAAAGCCTTAAAATTTAAAGCATCTTTCGCTCGAAACCCAAATTTATGAAGTAAATGCATTCATTATGTGTACATTGGCAATACATAAAAATTTTCTTCTTATCTTTATTGGTTTTTATATGTAATATAACACACTCATTGCCAAGCTTCAATAAGAAAATAGTTCTATATATGTTAAACCACAGACTCATGCTGTATGAAATGCAAAAAGGATAGATACAAGAAGAGTACTCCACATACAATAAGAGACTTATGGTTAGTACTTAAAAAAAATTTATACGGCAAGCTTGCTTCAGTCATTGAAGACAGTGAATGTGTTAGTATAATTATCAAGTAACACATATTAAAATTTCTATTTACAACATTTGAATTTAAGAGAAAGAGGAACTGAAACATAACATCTATTGAGCACTTCTGTGCTTGTATTTGTCAATTTCCTTCAATCCGTGCTGTTACTTAATTACACAAATATACATCTATTTACAATAAAAGTGTTTGTGTAAAATCCATCACGATTACAAATATTATATTTCATATATCATGTGTGTACAATAATAAAACATTTGTTATTCTCTGATTTTTTAATTCAAATTTAATCACCAAGTCACGCTGTACCATATTAGTATTTTAAATTTATTTACAACTGCTCGTAATTGTCTAGAGCATTTTTGAATTTTGGTACTCACATAGCCAGTAAGATTAGTATCAGTATTCCGGTCACTTTCCTTGATGCTCCAATAAAGTCTAGCCTCGTGGAGATGTTTCTATTAGTAAATCAACCCACCACCATATAGACCCAGCACCCAGACCCAGTAAACCAATGTTGATGAGTCAAAGAAGGCCAGGTGTTGCATGCCAAAAACACAGAACATGCCGCTGATGCAATCACCAGTTACCAAGTACACATCAAAAAATATATTACCGATGTGAATATTGATTTACTGTATTACTCTGGCTTACCGTGATAGGCGAATAAATATAGCGAAATAAAAAAAAAATATATATATATATATCATTAGGAGAGAAATAAAATATAACGAGTCACTGTTTAAATAAATGTTAATGTCTTCATACGTGTGTGATATGTACTTGGCTTCTAAATAAACCTAAATTAATATGTTTCTCATGCAAAGCAAGAAATTATCAGATAAATTAAATGACAGAGTAACTGCAAAGGTTTTGCACGTAATTACTTTATGTTAACTATGTTATTTGTGTATATTATACGCCTGTATAACTTCAGTGAATTCTTTTATATAATACCACTATATTTATGACCTACTATTATACAAACAATACGACTTTTGAGTTCGAGTTATTACATTAGTTCTAATTTAGCAATTTCATTATCCTTTTCGAAAAGTTACCTCCATGATGATGTACTTCAGTTAAGTAATGAAACATAATAAATATTTAATTCTAAAGTATCTAGGTACATTGCAATTTAAATTAAACCGTACTTATACGACTACGATCAATATATTTAAAAACAATAATTTTCTTTTTTTATAAATTTGGTGTGGGTATATATATATATATACGCATCATTGTGCAAAAATTGAGAAGAATTAAAATATTGACTGTACAATCTGCAATTCAATACAAATAAGCATAATCAGAAATAATTGTTTTTATATTTAAAAAACGATACAAAGTAACACCATATGAAAAACATTTGTGCTACGATTAAAATTACATAAACACATTTAATAGAAAGTAATATCCTTTATTCTTGTTAATTACTTATGTCCGTAAGTTAATGTGCTCGAAAGATTAAGGTGCCATATCCACCGAATAAAATATTAATATTAATTCGAAAATTCGTGTGATAAGTTTCATGAATAACAAAGATAAATTATTTGTTCAAATTGAACAGCTAGGCCAGTTGTATGGGCAAACTTTGTTAAAATCGTATTTATGGATACAGTATCGAGAAAACGGAAACCATAGAGTTCGTTTAAAATAATGAAATAGGCGAATACGATACCTGCACTGTGGTACTTTGATCTGAAAATGGACTGCTAAAGAACGTCGTAATGATATTCATTAGGCAACCTGTCACATAATTTTCCAGGGATGTATCAGCGTGTTCGCGATCGTGCGTAGCCGTTGCTATTAATCCCATATCAACAATGAAAGACTTTTCAAACAACGACCACATATGATTTGATGTATAAATTTCTTTCATTTCAACTTCCGTGTCTATGTAACAATGGTTTAGGAAATTAATATATGCCTCTTTTACCTGCAAAGAGAAACATGATTTAGTAATTATCTATAATCCATTCCTAAAATATATTTTCTTCTTAGATTTTTAAGAGGTAAGGAAACTTACTTCCGGTATGCAATCTGGATGCGAAACTGTCGCAACAATATCGTCCAGTGGTAAAAGACTATGGCATTTAATTTCCGTGTTAACGTTCTTGCCCATTGTACAACAAGCTAATAATTTAACCAATTCTACGTGGTACCTAGAATTATATTAACGTAAATATATTAATGTAAAAATACACAACACGATTTACTCTATTCTTTTATATAATTTGTATTACTTTAAATACATACTTGAGCGGACTACTTTCATCCATCCGATGTCTTTCGGATCGCATCATTTCCANTGGGAGATGAACTTCCGGCTAATACTTGTCCAGCTGGACCCAGTGTTAAGCTCGTCATTACTGCACCCATGTCTCCGATACATCTCAACACTCCACCTTCCGCTATTAAAAGTTATAAATAATTTTAGAGGTTTCTTTATTTCATTGAACAGTCGTATTTGTTAAATTATTATATTTAAATTGCTTTCATATAAAGTAAAAAGAAGTAAATTCAAAGGAACCTGTAGAAATTATATAAAGTAGATAGTCATGGTATCTGAAATATTTATATTTACGAGTACAAAGTTTATTAATTGTACAAAAAAAAAAAAACATTAAAGGATGGTGCTGAGTAAAACAACTATAAGTGCAGCGAATACTACAGGAAGACACGCTTGAACGATAAATTTAATTTAAAAAAAACAAAAAAGAGGAGAATTAAATTTTATAAATTAGCTTAAACCGCCATTAATTCATAGTTGTATATTACCTGTCTCCTCAGAATCCACAGAATCAGCTTTAGGAGTTTTCAATATCGGTTAGTTAATTATACTTAAGCATGTATTAAAGTGTGATACTGTTTAATATGTACATCTGTTTAATTATATATACCATCAAAGTAATTATAAACGTTAGCTTATGTACAGGGATGTTAGATTGGAGATTAAAATATAATTTATTTATTTTATATGAAATATTTACATAGCGTAAAAGGAAAAAGATACAATGGTACTCTATGGTGCACAGAAAGGATACAATAATCAGGAGATAGTATTGCTGTACACGGAACTTTACGTCCAAGCGATGTGTTAATTGTGCGTTTCGAGTAAACAAAGAAAAGAAAATTTACGATCCACTTACAATCAATTTCACCTGTTGGAATTTTTCCATCGGCTCCATCATTTTCTGAAATACAGTCCAAAATACTGAGCAACGTTTTGGTTAATCTTAACAGATCACTGAAACTATAAAATCCGAAATAAATTAAGTCGCGTGCCAATTTGACGACCTAAAAAAAAAAAGAAAAAGAAAAAAAATATATTAAAATAGGAATCAAGCAATTGTTACTTTTTGCAAATAAAATACGCTGAACATATCCCTCCTTACCTCAAACGTCAATTTATTCTGTTCTTGATCCGCAAAAGACCACATTTTTGCCACAACATTACACAAATAATCTTCCACGAACATTATAGTTGCGCTAAATTTAGCACGCACAGCTCCCTTATTTTGATCCCGCATCCTGTTTGCATCGTAACTAAAAGCACACAATACGTTTCATAAATGTTCCAAACTGTGTACATTTGCTTAATATATTATGTAACACTACATTCGTTTCACGTACTCGTTAATACTCATCTTCGAAGGAATCTCGGACCAAAGTCGAGCATATTTAACCGGCGTCACTTGCTCTTGCGGATCTCTGTCGACGTGAAGATGTAACATAAGTCGGCAAAATGATGCGCGCAATTCATATGGCACTGTTTCGTCCTCCATACATCTGATTAATTTTCAGATAAAAATTTAATTAAATACAAACTTAATTAATTACGTATGATTAAAAAAAAAAAAA
>SMSQ01026079.1:542025-566992 GCA_019453375.1 Ctenoplectra terminalis
TTTTTTTTTCGTATAAAGCGCCATTCTTGAGAGAGACGAATTTGAATATTCGTTCGATACGTGTGCACTTGTCTAGCCATAATTTCTCAACTCGCATTAAAGAAATAGTTTATTCTAAAAATAATCAAAATCGCCTTCAACTGAAAGATAATATACATTCGAAGTAGCGAAGAATCTGAACACACTATTATCGATTCAAGGCTCCTTAATTCGCATCGAGCAAGAACTTGAGCGAAATAACACGAGTGACGTTTTCGGTAATTTCTAAATTAATCAAATAAATATATATTAACTTTGAAACTTATTGCAGGCTTTAAATCAGATCCTGACATTGTTTTCAAACACGAACAGAAATAGTGATGGATAGATAAATTGGTCAGGTACATCGATATCTAACGAATATTAAAATTCAATTTTCCAAAAAGTAGTGATAATTAAAGTCGTAATTAAACTATTAAATATAATTGAAATTAATAAATACGATTATAATTTCATATTATATTTTATGCCTTTATATAATCACCTCATTTCCGATCGTACTACAATTTTAAAAGCAACCTCTTTTTTGGGTTCCAATTGTACCTTTGACATAACAGGTTTCTCATCGTCCTTATCGATCGGCACACTGGTCGAATGAACCCAGGTATTAGTGCATATATGATGCAACCGAACAAAGGACGACTGTGGAACTAAACTGTCGCCTCTCGTCAACGTAGTAGGATCCAGCTCGAATAAAGAACTTATTTCGTTACTGTGTGGTACTGATACTAATCTATATACTGGTCCTGGCGGATCTATAAACCACAACGATCTATATCACATTTCTGTTCAGAGGTAAAACAGACACACCGTGAACACTTATTACAGAGCTACTCAAGACTTCTCTAAAATTACAACGTTCACAAAAGTACAGTTTTATGTATGAGAATACACAATCCCTGAAGACTAGCACACCGATGCTACTTTACACATAGATATCTATCTTACCACGCTTGCCTTTTGTGGTCTCACATGATTCGTCGGTGTCGATTTCAGCGGCCAAATATTGCCCGGTCGCTAAGTGTTTGAATCTGAACAGAGAGTTCCAGTGACCTGCTCCACCTCTGCAAGGATCGTGTTGAACGACCTGCAAAGAAAAGGAGTGATTCATTAATAATTGCCGGGTAACAAATATATTTTCTGATACATAATTTTTAATTTACAGATTCCGTGTTCCATGGACCATAATCAACCTAGGATACCTGACAGAAGTACAACTTTAATTGGACAAATGAAATTATCTAAGTAAGCTAAATGCAACCGGTCAAAGTATTAGGAATTCAAAATTCTATTATTTTTGTTTTAATTAAATACTTTAATGTAATCTTTCTACACAAATTTAACCTTCAGATATCAGCTGCTTTGAGACTCACGTCGATACAGGATATTTCTGATGCAAAATTAAAGTTTTGTTATTGTGCGAGTTTTAAGGACGAATCGTATTGGAAATGTGGAACATGTTTTCACGTGTAAATATTATGTTTAAGAGTAACCGAATGATAGTTACGACGCCTGGTTAAAATACAACCAGAACGCCAACTTTCCATCGAACACGAAATATGACGAAGCTCGTTTTCCTACCTCAACTTCCCACAAAGCTTTACTGCTGGTAGCAGCAGTTGCACTAGTCCTACCAGTGGTCCTAAGAAACACGTGTTGCTTCTTTTTATATTCGTCCATCGTAAGAAACTTCTCTTGCTCCGCGTGGAACAACCGTACAACGTCTCCGCCCTTCAAAATCTCTTCCTGGTTCTCTCTGTGCTCCATGAACAATGTTACTTTCCATGACGTGGCCGAGTTCACGACGTTCACCTCCTTGCAACCGGGATTGTCGCTCAGTTCGTAATTGGCGGCCACGTGGAGACCTTGTCTGCCGGCGTTGACCGGTTCCAAAATTACTTTGTCACCGACCACCACGCTATCACCGTCGCTACGAAGCTTGTAGAATGGCATTATGTAGAGCCAGGAGCCCTCGTTCCCGTTCGCGTCCAGGTACACCCTCATCGCGTTCTTTTCGAGAAGCGCCGGAAGTCTCTTGTTAACGGTGAGGAATTTGTTGGATTTGAGGTGTAATAGCTGAAAACAGTATTTAGAAGTGGAGTTGAAAGAAGATACGTTATTATTTAAAATCGTACAGCTATTGTAAATAAAAATATTATTTTCCATAGCTATGGGTACTTAAATGGTTATGGGATACTGAAACCTTCTATGGTTATAGGATACTAAAATTTTCATATCAGAGCACTCCAGAAGTCCAAAAATACGGTAACAAAGTGAAATGAAATTTTTATTTCTAAGATATTTTAGGATATTAGAATAATCATATTAGAGTACTCTAATATTGTCCAAGAGAAAAGTAATAAATTAAAATAAGATATTAATTTCTTTATCTGAGGGATTTTAGGACACTGGAATAATCATATTAGAATACTCTAAGATTGTCCAAGAGAAAAGTAATAAATTAAAATAAGATATTAATTCCTTTAACCGAGGCATTTCTGGACACTGGAATAATCATATTATTCCAGTACATTAGAGTACTCTGATGTTATCTAAAAATACAGTGATAAAGTGAAATAGAATATTAATTTCTATAAGTAAGGGACTTTAGGATATCAGAATAATCATATCAAAAATACAATAATTAATAAAGATAAAAATAATCCACGGTTAAGAGGAAAATTTCATTATTCTTTATTAACTCAAAACCAAGTCTCTACATGCTGAAATAAGAAGCATAAGGGTAGTCACTTTCTAGTACATTAACTTCCAAGTCCACCATAATTTCCTGGCAAAGTGGGAAGCAATAAAGTAGCTCGATAGCTTGACAAAGACCCAGTGCTATATTATTGCATCATGTTAAGTAGACATCTAATGGCGTTCACAGACACTATCTCGTTCACCAGGAGACGATCCTTCGTGTGTAATACGTACAGCGACCATCACTTTGCGCCGTAACGTTGTTCCCCTAGTTGTTGACGATAAAAGCACCGCGAATGTGATTAATAATTTGATCATACACTTAAAACAGTGCTCAATTACGTTATTGTCTTGTCCCGGGGATGAAATTTCGTGTTTAGAAGCGGAACAACATCTCGACGATGGCTTCCGTGATAGCTGAACGCGACACAGATACGAACAGAGGAAGTTGGTTTTGTTAATTAGCGACTGGTTATCGTTTCGTACTAATTTTATCATAAATTATGAACAAGCAACGAGGAAAAAATATGTCCTTTTCGATAAAGAAAATAAATATGTGGAAGAGAAAGATTGATTGTATAAAAGAAAGAAAAAAAAAAAAAAAAATAGGATTATTATTAAACTGTTTCATTCAAAAGGGTATTATTTAATGTTTTCGTTATTACAGGAACGGTAAATCAGGTTTTTGCATAAAAGGGAGTGTCCTTGGGTTCTAAAGCTAAGCTGACCTTTTGAAGCGTGTAACGCAAGGTAAATTGATTTACTTCTCATAACGGGGGCAATGTAAAAATATATAAATATTAGAAAAACAAAACGGTGTCCCTCTCGTTCTCACCTGGACGACGTTACCATAGGAGACCACGCTACCCAACAGTTTCTTGTTTTCAGTCTCGTTTTGTTTCTTTTCTATTTCAGCAGCGTGCTAAAAAGAGAAAAAAAAAAGAAAAATAATTGATCGCATTAACTGGGCTTAACGTCTATTTAATAATATCCAATAAATAGTCTTTTTTGTTTTAATTATGAGCTGAAAGTGCGCAAAAATTTCATGAAAATTAACTCACGTGTAGCCTTTTTAAAAGCACAGCATCCGTGCCGCTCGCACTTTGTTTCGCGGCCTTCCAAAATTGCTTTTGGGCAGAGTAGCGGTTCATGGGGCATATTTTGAAGAGGCAATCTAGAAATTACACGAAAAACTGTCGTCGCGTTAACTATGATAAAATATATTAAAAGGGATATCAAAGTAAACGTTGAACAAAGAATCGGAGAGCTCGTCTCGAAAACAATCAATTAAGATAAAATTAATATTTTATCGCAACGACAATGATTGATAATAATCTACCTCTAAACTTCTTCGGTGGATTCGATAAATCTCCAGCCTCTGGACACACCACGCATCTGTCGTCCACCAATCTAGAAATTAATTAAGATTGCGTGAAAAAAAAAAAAAAAAACTGTATGACACATTCCATTAACAAAAATACGACGTAACAAATTTCTCCTCTGTTTTCTCATCGTTAAAATTTAACGCAATACAATCAAGTTCTAATAAATCCAACGCGATACAATATTTGCTTTTTAATATTGCTTTCCGCTTTATTTGTCGAAGCGTTCAATCCTTTTTTTCTCTTTTTATTTCATTCATTTAACGTCGCGTCAACCAGCTATTACCGACCACGTTCAATCCTGTACAATACCATCTGTTTAATTTCGCTTCAAATTATGTATCGACACAAAGACCAAAATTCTTTTCCGAATAATCATCGTAGCAACAAATGTCATCAACACCCTATAGAAACCGATGTTCAACGAGGTAACGTATTCAAGTGTTTCAATTTCATTTAAAATCTCGAGCTCGAAAATAACAAAGTATTCGAGTATTGTTCCTCGTGACAGCGCTTCGAGGTCGACGATACAGGGTGGACCAATAAAAGTTACTACTTTCAATATACAAACTATAAAAGCGAAGGAAACATGTATTTTAAATTTATTTCAAATAAAAATGATTCGATTAAAAATTACACAACACTGAAAATTCTTTTTTCATCTAACCCTCTATAGCTCGAATTTTGTCTGCTTATTGGAGAAAAAATTACAGTTGATTACAATTTTCCACTTTGATTTGAAAACGTTTAAACTAATAATTACTGTAGATGGACCGTGGTGTCGCTACAGTAATACAGTAATCAAATTTAATAGTGCAGTGATAACTAATTAATTTAAAAAATTAATTTTTTAAAATATAGATACATCAGTTTGTAACTTTTAAGTCCCACGGTCCAATAGAGTGTTAAACAAAGAGTCGTTGAAAAAAATTGACTTGGCTTCCATAGATCTAAAGATATTTGAGGTGCTAATTTACGTTATAATTTTTACCAGTCCTTTTTATACCAGTCCTCCTTATACGAGTCCTTTTTATACGAGTTCTTTTTATACCAGTCCTTTTTATATCAATCCTTTTTATACCAGTCCTACCAGTAATTTTTACAAGCCCACCTTGTACAATCAAAAAGATAGTCTTGAAATAAGCGTGGCCCTGATACAACGAAAACAACGTAAAGATCGATATTGGGGCAGGCCAAGTCTTGCCCGGGGGCTTTATAGCCATACAGCGACGACAGGTGCTTTCATCTTCCTAAATATCGGCTCAGCATTGCTTCCATCCATGCTCTTGCATGTTGAAACAAATGTACTTCCAACGAAGCAGTATTTTGTCCCCGACGGGATGCACCGAGTCTGACAAATTACACCCTCGTCTCTTCTGCTCGAAAGGTTGGGAAGCTTCTTGAGCGTAAATAGAAATATACGACGGCCATGTATTTAGAAGTAGCTGAAACTTTGTTTCCACCAAGCCAGGAAACACGAGGAAGAAAAAAAAAGAACAGCGTATTTGATATTCTAATTGTTCCAACTGCGCGAAGCTTCCTTTATAAAAGAATCCATCGATAATGTACGTTCGAGCACTATCGGAGTCGAAACTTCTCGAAACGTACGACTTAAATTGGAAAGAAATAATATTTAAATAGAAACATGGTATTTTTATCTTTTTATAATGTTACTTTAAACGTTGCAGCATTGGAATTAACGTTGCAAAGGGACGAGTTTCCACGTCGCTTAAATTGCATTTGGTAGAGCGCAGCCAACAAGTGTCTTTTCAGAAACGTCCCAGATTTTTAAAACGCATATTTTTTGCGGGGAAACCTGCTTCTCGCGTTTCTACGTACAAATATATATATTTTTTTTTCTATCGCAGAACAATTTTTCGCTTCAATTTTATCCCATCGATAAATTGTGGATGCATTGATGAACTTCTAGGAATTTAATTCATATAAATATCTCCAATTAAAAGACCGCAGTGGAATAATCGATTGAAAAAGAAATTTACAAAGAACCGTTCCTGTGAAACTTCATTTATCTGTTTCCAATTCAAATACATTTTTTATTTTAATAATAAAAAGTTTACATCTCTGTACACTGTGATGCGGAAATCGAGAATACGCTAGAATAGGCTCGAGCAGAGAACGGCAATGGAATCGAGCATTATTTAACGACGACAAAGTCGCGTTTACAAGCCGGACAGAAATGAAGCTACATATTGATCGTGGAATCTTGCATTAACGACGCGCAGAAACGGTAGAATACACCATGGAAGATTAACTGGCAACGTGAAAGATCACAGAGAAGTGCTATCTTGGCCTAAAATAATTAACGAAGATGTGCCTTTAATCGTGGAAGAAAAAAGGTTGCCAAAGGACGCTCGATTACACTCTTTACACACTATCCGTAAGTACCCACATCGCTTGTTGTCGGTCACTAATAGAATACAGAGTTCGCTAACGAGATTGCATTTAGGCTTCTCTCATCCGCAAACGTAAGCTCTTTTAACTACCTCGAAGGCTAATGCGTTCCGCAAAATGTAGCCATAGAGGCTGCAACTAAAACCGTACGATGCATGAAATATATTAATATTTCGATGCATTAACCGTTTGCAAAACGAAATTTACAAATTTTCCATGCGTTTTGTTCTTTTGCAGAGAGGGCAGTCGAATGCGAAAATTAATTATTAAACCTTTGTGCTCCCAGTGGCACCAATATTGCGACGTGTAATTTTCTTCAAAGGTTAAGTTCTAAGTTCAATTTTGTATTTTCGTAAAATCAATTTCTTTCTTTCTTTTTATTTTAATACAGCGAATTAAACAAGCAAATAAAACATCACAAAGGTTTATAATTTTTCTTTCTTTCCAAATTAATACGTTAAGTTTTCAGAATATCTGCGTGAAACTTAAAAAAGTTTAGAAGCGCAAAGGATTAATTAATTTTTTATTCCCAAAATATTATTACACATTCTGATACATTCTGACACGAATCGATAATCGTTGCTAATTTAAGAACTAAAAAATAAAAGGTTACTATTATACGAAATATTTATTACTCAATTTCTTTTTCTCTAACGTTCAATTAATCAAAATAATTAAACGCACAGTTTATTTACAAACATTTTTATATCGCATCATGCACACTTTATAAATCGTACAAATCGTCGTCTAACGAAAGATATCCTCGCCGTGATAAATCAAAGAATCCGACATCCGGAAATCGCGGGAGAGCCACCAGGTTCCATCTACTTCTCGTGACAAATGGACAAAGTGTAGAAAACGTGGAACACCGGTGCCCATAAATCACTGCTGACAGGTCGATGCATCTCGATGAAGAGGAACAATAAACCGACTGACAATTCACAGGATTCTATAAATACTTTCTTAATCAAACAACTATCTGCCATTCTTGCTTAAAAAAAAAGGAGCACTTGGACATTAGTGATATCAATCATACGAGTTCGACGCGTTATTTGGAGAATCGCTTTCTGCATATTGGATCGTGCATAAACAATGATTCTATCGCATCAACAATTGCACCGCTAAAACCGATCGCACGATAAATCGAAGCTGCACACGGTTTCCTATAGACAAACAACGAAAATCGACACGTGTAGCACACCTAGCGTGTAACCACGAGCATCCTAACACGATACATCTGTAACCGAACCACGTCTCGACCCTGTTACCCACATTTCCGTCTAACGATCCATGGATCATCTGCAAACCACCGACTTCGCGACGTTTTCAAAATCTCTTCAAGATAATTAAAGAAGAAGAAAATTATTTTATTTAACCCTTTGCACTCGAGAGGTGATTCTCACTCGCCGCTTGGATTAACCCTTTCACTGCGATGCTCTAAGGACCAAAAACGCTGTTACTGTATAGATCGAGACAATTTTTATCGATACGACAAAAATATACATATCAAAATTTAGATACATTATGCAATGAATTATGTTATAACATATGTGAATGAAAATAAAAATAATTTTGTGCTATAGAAGATGACCGTGTACGGTTTTGGTAAAGGATTGTTTAATTTCTGAGACCGTATATATACACCCTTCGTAGCGAAAGGGTTAATGCAGCCATTTGAAACGCGTATAATTATTTTATTTCAACTTTTCCCGTATCTTTGCATTACACAAGACCTAACGTTGAATCTTAAGCTTGGTAACTTTGCTTCGTGCGATATTTTAGAAAGCACTCGTCGAAATCCATTCTCTGTTCCGGTAAGTATCCCAAGAATGTGTCTTTCGAGCGCAAAGGGTTAATTCGTGGAAATCAATGCAGACCAATGTTTGAATCACGACGTCAGTTTTTAATAGCTGATCCGTTATGATCGATAGGAAGCCATCACGGTTGCACCGAGGCAAACGAGTCGACGTTGTTGGGTCAGTGAACAGGAAAGACGCATGCACATGATGTGAATTTTCGCGGGGGTTGCTGTAATGCACGGTGGCACATAAACGGAGAAACGATTCGATCGATGCACAAAAGCCGATACTATGTTGGCTCTGGTATGACGTCGTGTCCACTGTGCATCAATAACTGTGATTAAGTTAGGCCCGTTATTGCAGGCTCGCGGTTGCTACTGTTAAAGCATTAGAAATGGGGCAAGAAAAGGCTTTAATATAAAAATGTACACCGTTATTCCAAAGTCTTAGAATATCTGGTGTTTTTAACACGAAAAGAAGTAGGGTGAAATTTTTAGCTAAGTCTGCCGATTCATCTGCACCGTATAGCTTATCGTATGAAGCATTGAATGAAATATTATTTCTTTGTATCTTTTAATGCTGCTTAATTTGTTTTGCGATTTGAAACAGGTGTAATGATTGTGTTTAGATTTTTGATCGAGGTTGTATTGTCGCGCGCTGTTTTATTTAACGCTGAAACTACCTATTTTGTATCAGAGGAATTAAAGTAAGAGATATTTAAAGAAAAATACAGTGCAAGGGAGATTAATCTTTTGCTATATTTTTTTAGAGAGAATTATGGAAATAATATATTTTAATAAGATTTAATACCGTAACTTGATGTTATATAACTTATTTAACAGTAGAACTACCGACGATTAAAATAGATTTATTTGTAGCAAAGAAATCAAGATGACGAGTATTTGAAAAAATTCTTATAATAAAGGTAATAATTCTTTGTGCATATTTTTTGCAAAAAATTATAGAAAATCCTTAAAAATGCGACACTGTAAATTTATAAAATTTCTATGAGAAATTACGAACCAGTCATTTTAACTGGTACGCTAGTATTAATATTTTAGTAACTTTTAATATTCAATGGAATTTAATAAAATTCTAATAATATAAATAATCGAAGAACTGGTTGCTCGTAAACCTGTTCGATTATCGTTCGACGCGTGGAAAATTCGTCTTTTTACGCATCATGAGTTGAATGTCAAGGACAGGGTGAATTAACGCCCAGAAACCGAACCCAACCCCGAGATAATGGACTTCCAGAATACCTGTGGGAATGCACGGTGCTCGGTTTGGACTGCGTGCCGTGCATTTCCTGCTGATCAATAAATCACCGTCTCACGCCCTCGATAATTTTATTAATAACATCGTCGGTGATCGTTTAAATAATCAACGTGCGCGCGCCTGTGCCACAGCGAAAGAAGAGAAACCTAGAGGCCACGTTTTTCTAAGGGTTGAATCTTACGAAACTCCTATCGACGAAACAGTGATTAACGCTTGGCTATCGGTGACAATCTAATCTATGATTAATTAAGCATTGACGCAAAAGATCGTGCAATGATCGCGCGATACACTTAAAAGATCTCGAGAGAAAGAAAAAAATAACAATAAATCGACGATCGTCGCGACTAGTTCGCTCATCGAACACCGATATTGCTTTAGGGCGATAAGAATCGTGAAAGTTATCACCAGATGCGTAATTCGTTTTCTCGAACTAAGACGTAAGACGATTGAGAGAGAGAAAAAAAATTTGTTAACCAAACTTAACGTTAAGCTTCGATATCGAGAAGCCGAAGGGTCAGGCTCGGAGATTGTTCCAAACATTAATTACACCCCTTTCATCCGCATCGCGAGCCGGTGCATCGAGTGCACTGTTATGGAGAATGACAAGTGCCCGTGCAATCAGGATGCTGGCGGAAAACAGGAATTAGTAGATATACTCCATTCACCGGGCCGGAGATTTAGTTTGATGAGCTGCGACCGGCGCACAAATTATGTCTTGCTGTTATCTCTATATACTAGCATCAATTTAGCAATGGCAGAATGCGAATGTACGAGCTTTATAGATGCTGCGACCTGTCTTTAGAGATTCGATTTGTGTAATAGAATAGCCAGACCCTGGGACTCGATTATCTCGCGCTGCGTGAATTTAACGAAACAATGCATTTCATGTATTTGTGTTGAAGTTGGTGTATGCACTTTAGGAACTATACTCAGGGGTTGTAGGCGTAAAATCAATTCTTTTTAGTATCGTATTCTGTAGGATGTAGTAAAAAATATAATAAATTAATTTTCTTACATTAAAAATTAGAATAACGTACTTTAGAATATATAAATGGAAGTGTAGCTTGAAAATCATTTTTTTAGTGTTATATATTTTATAACACAGCAAATAATGTAATAAATTAATTCTTTTTTAAGTTATGATAATGTATTTTAGAATGTATAAATGGAGTTGTAACTTGGAAATAATTTTTTTAGTATTATATATTTTAGAATTGAGTAAATAATGTAATAAATTAATTTTTTGGTGTTAGAAATTATAATTATGTATTTTAGAACATATTAATGAAGTTGTAGCTTGAGAATAATTTTTTTAGAATTATATATTTTAGAACAGAGTAAATAATATGACAAATTAATTTTTTCCACGTTAAAAATCCTAGGAACAATTTTGAAATATAACTCAACGAACGTTGGTAAGCTTGAAATCTAATTAAAGGCTATAATTTATTTATAGCAGGGTGACTAATAAAAATACAAATGATTTGCACGATAAATATAAATTATCTTCCGAATCACACATGGAAAGAACGTTCTGAAACGTAAAAAGCGCGCGTGCGATAGTCGTAAGTCGTACGCATACTTACTCTTTGTCTTTGCTGCTTAGCACAAAGCACTTTATCTTCCACTAACGCTACAGAGAGAGATAATACCGGAATACACGAACCCGCTCGCGGTCTCGAGCCCGTTCAGAGAACCAGATTCGCGGGATTCGATCGTCGGGATCTTGTTTAAGTGGCCATTCATGCCGGTGAATGCCATTAAACCGGGCGAAGTGTGCCTGACCTATTTTTCGAGTGGCCAAGAAGTCTAAATGGGACTTTACGATTAATCGCCTTTAGAATGAAGCGTGTCAAAATAATCTTTAAGCCATTTCCGAACTTAAATCTCCCGTTGTCAAACATTTATCCGAATATCAATCATTTTCTTATCCAATTTTTATTCCTTCAAACTTATTTTAGAAATATCTATTTACCAGTTTCTTTCTTTCGCGCTTCGTAAAAAAGAAATATTAACCTGTAAACCGGGTAAGACGAGTAAACTCGCCACGCTATCGATATTTTGGACGCAATCACTTATTTTCACATTGATTTACTTTTAACTGCATCGTTATATTTTTATAAAAGAAAAACGTATTACATTAGACTTACATTTGCAATGATTAAAATCTATCCGATTAAAACGTATTATTTTCTATTAATTTTTAACTCAAAGTATAAATTAGCTTCTGATCGAAAAATGACCCAGTTAGCAGGTTAATAACAATATCTAAAAAGATCGCGTGTACCATGTTCTCCCATCAATTTACCGAAATTCTACGAAAAAGGAACAAAGTTTCCGCGTTGTGAAACTTCACATAAATTCTGGAAACATCATCAATAACGGTGACATCGTCTCTTTCCTCCCTGTTTCCCAGCAAAGTCAGTTTTCTCCGACATTTTTACCGTCGACACGATTTCACCGCTTTCCCTCGACCAGGAGAACGCAACTAATAAAAATTTCGCACCGTGCAAGCGCCCCTCTGAAGAGCTTCGTTTATTCGAGTAATAATAACATAATTCCTTTTTTTTCTTGCGAGTCTGCAAGGAAAACCTGTTTCTGTTTACCGGTAGACTATTTTACTCCATTCTGGTTTCCCCGATAATGGCTTAAAGATGCACATTAACGTCAATAGGCAGAGATACCCTTTGAAAAGTCTGCGCAGTCGGGTACGGGATAGGCGGGGTCGATCACAAAGAGATCGCCTTATTACCTGCCCGTATCGACTCGTCCTATCTTTGTGCCGGCACGAAGCATCAGCGCGCGGATAATACACGGGGGTAAAGAATAGCAAGTGTCCCCAGTCGAGGGTGAGAATTTATTCGACGATAGCAGCTGCCCTGGGCAGCCTGGGATTTATTTGTAAGCCGATTAATAACTTCTCTTCGGGGACGTGTTGCCGAAACGATGAACGCTGAAATGTTTTTTTTCTTTAAGACTGCGATCGGAAATAGGTGTCGAAACGTATCGCGGATACGGGGGAGGTTTTTATTAGACTAAGAATGGCGATTTTATGGCGATATGTATTATTTGGAGCGAATATGGGTTGTATTAAAATAGTTTTATAATTGACATGAAATTGTTGTATTCAATATTTAAGATTTGACGATACCGGTATTCCTTTGTATCAATATTATCGATTTTTTATTAATATTTCGAGCGAATATAACTTGTATTAAAATAGTATTATAATTGACATGAAATTTTTGTATTCAATATTTAAGATTTGACGATACCGATATTCCTTGTAATTGTTGTATCAATATTATCGATTTTTTATTAATATTTCGAGAGAATATAGCTTGTATTAAAATAGTTTTATAGTTTACGTAAAATTAATGTAATTTAATATTTATAATATATTATAAATATTTTAATACATTTATAATCAAATTTACGGGGGTTCTACTGTATTAATATTATCGATTTTGTATTAATGTTTCAGGTGAATATAGCTTGTGTTAAAATAGTTTTATAGTTTACGTAAAATTAATGTAATTTAATATTTATAATATATTATAAATATGTTAATACGGGGGTTCTGCTGTATTAATATTATCGATTTTGTATTAATGTTTCAGGTGAATATAGCTTGTGTTAAAATAGTTTTATAGTTTACGTAAAATTAATGTAATTTAATATTTATAATATATTATAAATATGTTAATACGGGGGTTCTGCTGTATTAATATTATCGATTTTGTATTAATGTTTCGAGTGAACCTAGCTTGTATCAGAATAGTTTATAATATTTAATACTTAACGATTGTGATATAAGTTGATAAATCAAAGCGATAATTTTGCTTAGGAATATCCAACTGCAATAAATTATGAGCATCTTGATGTTACTTTCAAGTTAAAGAATATTTCACCATTGTAAACTGTCATGGCAGACCAGGGAAACACATGGCACAGAAACGCATTAATTATGATTTTACAAATCGATTAAGTCGAAAATGTATGTAATTTCGCGTTATCGTTTACAGTAATCCGTAAACGTATATTTTTCTTACCATTCAACGTGGCTGAGAGCAGGATTACGTATGCAAATACCTGTCGCATGCGGTCAAAGCTTTTTACACCGGAACCGGTCTCCGACGTGTGAAAATTACGTATAATTGTCGTTCCAATTCGCGGAACGAGGTGATACGAAAAAAAAGACGCGTCACGCGGAGACCTACCATCTCGTAAAATCGATAGTGTCTCTTTTTAGCGNTGTTACTTTCAAGTTAAAGAATATTTCACCATTGTAAACTGTCATGGCGGACCAGGGAAACACATGGCACAGAAACGCATTAATTATGATTTTACAAATCGATTAAGTCGAAAATGTATGTAATTTCGCGTTATCGTTTACATTAATCCGTAAACGTATATTTTTCTTACCACTCAACGTGGCTGAGAACAGGATTACGTATGCAAATACCTGTCGCATGCGGTCAAAGCTTTTTACACCGGAACCGGTCTCCGACGTGTGAAAATTACGTATAATTGTCGTTCCAATTCGCGGAACGAGGTGATACGAAAAAAAAAGACGCGTCACGCGGAGACCTACCATCTCGTAAAATCGATAGTGTCTCTTTTTAGCACTCCATTAATTCAAACTTATCGTCACGTTAACAAAGTACCGAACAGTTTAAATTTTATTGAAAATATACATATATTTTGCATAGAGAAAAAGAAATCGTATAAAATTTAGATCTAATACATTTCTAACTGCGAGTCACTCGAAACAACGCGGCGAAAAAGATTTCAAAGGCGAAGTTATCAGTATTTGCCTTGAATATCTAATCGTCCCAGAGACTAATCGTAGAGGACTTGGAATCGAGTGTGTATATTAGGATTATTGAAATAACCTGGTCCCTTTTCCCTTCTGGGTGAAAGCAGAATATATAGGGAAATGGATTATCGAGCGTGAAATGGAAATAGTCGGATAAGTAGTCGAGATCGGAGCAGGCTAATGCAAAATGGCGTCCCTCGATTACGATTCGTATCTAAAGAAGGTGAGAAAAAAAAAAAGGAAGCATCGAACATTCCGTGTCCTCGCCTTGGGTCGTGAAGAAATTTAATCTTCAGCTGAATGAAGTAGCTGTTACATAACGGGACGAGTCAATCTGATCTCTATCAAGAAAGCAGCCGGAATGTACACTTTATCTGAATAAATATATGACCGTGATGAAAACTGCTCGAGGCTTCTAGGTATGTTTCTTTTTGATATACGACTTTGCAAACAGATAACTTTGAAATTTTTCAGATTTTTTTCTTAAACGTGTTTCATTCAAATTCATAGTCGAATTTTTTAATGATAAAACGAGCATAATCGTGTAATTAGTAATCCGTTTGCTCCACTATTCAAACACAGGAATGTTTGTGTTTGTTTGATACAGAACGGGTCCAAATCCGTTAAACAAATAAATAAGATGATAAAAGCATTCTGAAGTCGATTCTGATATATTCTTCGCCAACTTTAAATTGCTACCAGCAGAAAATCCTCTCTATGTTCAAATATTTCTACGTCTAAAGTACGGTCTGCCGAGTAAAGCCTTATTGATGAATCCAACTACCAGATTCCGGACAAAGGGATCAGACCCCACATTTCCATTTCCTTTCGTCTTTTCTTCTACAAGTGTTTAAGCCATGATTGCTTCTATCTACGTTCTTCATATTTTCCAATCAACGTCCTATGATTCCTCTAATTCTATCTCTTGCAAAAAAAAATCAGAAAATAAACTCTACTCATCGACCTAGCTCCTACGATATTTCCTTGAAAAAAAATACTCTGCTCTCTACCTTTCTTGGATACTCGGCTGACTGAAAAATATAGAAAATATCATATTAAATCACACAATAATCCACGGTATACTTCACTTTTACCCCATTCAAACAATTAGATTCCCAAAAGCCACCCTAACTTATGTTTATCATAAACCCTGTCCTAATTTCAGCCACGAATTAAACAGGAATTCTCCAAGGTATCCGTGGACATTAATTATTAACCCGTCACTCGTAGCTTCTTGGGAAACTTGTACCTCTGTCAACCTCAAACGGAAAAGCGAGTTCTTTGTCACGAAATAACGAAGGGTCGTGGAAGCTTCGTCGCGGCTGAAGTACGCTAATTAGCCGGACCGTTTAATCATGGATCGCTGAACGATTGTAAAAATTACCACGTCCAATTAAAACAATTTTTGGAACAACTATAAAATAGCAATAACGTTTATATTCTGCTGAATAATTACTGTCTCAATTTTTCTTCGGTTTTAAGTCTTATCGTCGTACATTTCCGTAACGTAAGTTTCTATTCGTATGGAAACAATATTTTTCTAAAATATCAACTGTTTTCTTTCAGTCGTAATTTTTAAAAATAATTTTTACAAATTAATACACTAATGTCCGATTAAATTTAAACCCGCCCCGATTATTCGGAATTTTAACACCAGAATTACCGGCGATTAAAGCTTTATTTGTAATAAAGAAATAAAGAAATAAAAATAAAGGAAAAGAAACAAATAAAGAAGAAATAAAGATAATTATATTTTAAATATTAAACATTAAATATCAAAGAAACAAAGATAAAGGTATAAAGAAATAAAAATGATAGATATTAGAAAAAGTATCCATAATAAGGATAACATAATTCTTTGTATATATTTTTTACAAAAAGTCATAGAAAATCCCCCAAAATATATCATTGTAAATTTATAAAATTTTTATAAGAAATTACGAACCGATCAAAATGACTGGTAGTTCTAGTGTTAAGCTCAGCGAAACCTAACGTAATAATAACGTAAGACACAGCAGAACCTAACACAACAATACATGTCACAGGATAGTTCAATGATTCCGGTTAATTGATGAAGATTAATTCAACTTACCCGAGGGTGGAAAGAAAGCCGGAGACGCTCCCCTCGGCATATAGGCTGACGATGTCGCCCAGATGAAGGAAGCTCGCCGAGCCGAGGATCTCGCCCATCTTGATGCTGTTGTTCTTGTCTCTCGCTGCCTCAAAATCGGAGAAATTCTGCCTCTTAGCCGAGTGAGTTATTCATGGCTACACCTGTGGAGGCATAAACAATCGTCAATATTTGCAAAAGGCAAACTTACCACGATGAATACTTCGCGAAGGTGTTTCTTTATTCAGGATTGGATACAGCGTTTAAAAAGGCTTAAAAGGGATGAAAAAAGTTTATGGATTAATTTTATTTTAAGATATTTAACATATTACCGTGGGTTCGATAACGTTTACACGGAGCTTTAAAGTGACTAAGGTTTATCTTAAAATAGAATCGCGAAGAAGTGATTGACAATCGCTGATTGTTAATCGATCTACGCGCTTCAAATGTACTTTAAATATCCTTGTAGTTTTAATTGATACATTGACGTAGTATTTGAGTACGTTTGATAAATATAAGATATAATGAGATTTGTGCGAATTTATCGTCTTTTTTTTTTATTTCAGTACGGTCTTTGGAACTCTCTATCCAATCGCGCTTTAATTTGATTAAACGAATCTAATTATGAATGAACGTACGAGAAAACACGCTGCGTTTTGTTTTTATAAAAACGAGGATATATTAGGTTGTCCCAAAAGTTTCTTTCGTTTTATTAATAAGCAATGGATACATAATATTTTATGTTTTACGCAGGATTCATTTTGCGCTATTTTTTTGTTCCATCTCTCGTTTAACAAATACGGCTGAATGTTTATTTAAATACTGCTAGACGAAAGCATTGCGTGAAGATAACGGAAGGAACTTTCGGGACAACTTAATATTTTAACTCTCTATAGCCCGAATTTTGTCCGTTTATTGGAGAAAAAATTACGATTGATTATAGTTTTTCACTTTGATTTGAAAATGTTTAAATTAATAATTACTGTAGATGGATCGTGGTGTCGCTACATTAATGCAGTAATCAAATTTAATAGTGCAGTGATAACTGAACAAAATTAATTTTTTTAATATAGATAGATATAATTTTTTTAATATAGATATATTTTTTTAAATATAGATGCATCAATTTCTAACTTTTAACTCACACGGTCCCATAAAGGGTTAACAAAAGATTAGCACGATTAGATTGAAAACGATCCAAAACTGTTATATCAGAATTAAATACCGATTTCAGCTTTGTTAAAAAATTCGTTACTAATTATAAACCGATATTGTTCGCACGAAATATACTATTTTTACGACGATCGCCTCGTTAGGAAGAATGAAAGATATAAAACGGATTCGTTCCGGCCGATGAATCGATTATTCACAATCTGCCGCGCC
Organism: Ctenoplectra terminalis; assembly: GCA_019453375.1. NCBI lineage: Eukaryota > Metazoa > Arthropoda > Insecta > Hymenoptera > Apidae > Ctenoplectra > Ctenoplectra terminalis. The sequence continues at coordinate 559,948 of SMSQ01026079.1, forward strand.
AAATTATTCGTGGACAAGCCGACCGATCATAAAACGATTCGTAAACTGGAAGAAAATCGGAACAATAAATCGCGCTTCCTAATCGAGCGAACTCGACAGATTAAACATGCCTGGCCAACTTGCAAATTGTCGAGTATATTTCTAGCTGAAATTATATCCATCCAGGGGCAATTTAAATTGGGATTTTTGTGTCCCCGGAGATTTCTAGTCACTTTCAGCGTGCAACGCGCTCTTGTAAAATGGGTCAACATAAACTCGATTTTACGATGGAAATTGCGATCTTTCTCCTGTCCAACTGCATCCATCCCGAAAACGATACGAAGGAAATTGGTTCGCCCTGTATTTCCTATCTACGGACTGAACTTCCACTTTAGAGTTGCTGTTCGAGGAATGAAAAATGCTAGTTAGGAATCGTAAGAAAAAAATTAGGTCTTGATTCGATTTGATAAAAAAACTTTGCCAGTATACGTTTCACTTATGAATTCTATTGGACATTCAGAAGTTTGAAAGCTGTATTATTAATAAAATAAAATCCTGAAGTCTATATAGGATCAGATTCAGAAGAAAAGTCTACAATGCTGTTTAGAAGTTCATGATTGAAATAATTTTTATATTTTCAATACGAGATATTCGTTCAATTTTCTGAGTATAATACAGTCCACGAGTGCTGAAACATTATCGATTTTCTCAAATAAAATTCACAATTAAATATTATTAACACTTCGGTACGAGACATATTATCCCTGTACCTTTTTTCTGTACCACTTGTTTTTCGTTAGCGAAAAAACGCTATTATTTATGCGGACAATTTTTTAATATTTAAATTTTTATTTTGCTACTTTTTAGAATATTACTTTTTTTACAATATTAAATAAGCTTCGTATTATTCCGTTAAATCCTGGAAACTGAAGGTAAAGTTTTCCCATATCGTGAAATGGAAAAATCCTGTATCTTGTATCTAATTAGCTAAGCGATACTCAGAAATGAATACCTCAATTGGTGTTTTTCAGTACCGAAGCTAATTCGAAAATCTATTTCGCGATAGTTACTTCTATGGCAATGCGAGTCGACAAACATTTCTGGTATATCTAACTCCTGGTAATCTTCCAATCACGTTGAACTGTATACCTCGTTAAATCTTGGCGCGAGCTATGCAAACGTTTCCGCCATATTATTCACCCAGCAACATTATCATCGATTTCTTCTGCAAAACTGAGCCCACAGCTCGCTGTTTACACCCAACCATAAGGTTGAAGGTCAGTTTATTTTCAGAGATAGCCACAGTAGTCTTTTCTTGCCCGAAGGCAGCGCGATTAAGGATCGCCTCTCATCCGGGATCTCTTCGATCACCGTTTAATCCGATTTACCAGGAAACGTTTTTGTCCATCGGTTAAATCTTAACAGACCTCTCGATCGCATAAAATGAAAATCCGCTCGATCACAACCCATGACGCGTAATCAGATTTTCTATGCAATTGTCTCCCGAAGCGATCGATGGTTAACTCTTTTAATCCAGTGAATTTTAAATCCCTCCATCGATACGTTGAGAATAGCCATTAGAATAGCCGAGTAGGTGTTGATTTAAAAGAAGGAACTGAAATACTGAATTCTTGTCCGAATGAATTTATCCTGGGGTCGTTGTGAAATTAGGGTAACTCCGGATGAGATAGCCATTGGGGGTGAGAGGACTCGATTTTAGAGTAAGAATTGTTCCGTTTTTCAGCTGTTTTTAATAGAATACTGAATATTATAAATAATATTATAAATAATATCATAAATTCATATGTTATATGGATGATATTTAGTTTAGTTTAGTACTATTAACCCTTTGCGGACGAGTGTCGGCAAATAGCCGCCCGAGTCTTTTTCTCATTGCGGACACGTGTCGAGAAATAGGCTTCCAAATCTGTGAAATTATCTTTCCAAGCCATAANCTGTTTTTAATAGAATACTGAATATTATAAATAATATTATAAATAATATCATAAATTCATATGTTATATGGATGATATTTAGTTTAGTTTAGTACTATTAACCCTTTGCGGACGAGTGTCGGCAAATAGCCGCCCGAGTCTTTTTCTCATTGCGGACACGTGTCGAGAAATAGGCTTCCAAATCTGTGAAATTATCTTTCCAAGCGATAAGATGCGCAAAATATAGTATACTAAACATTATTATCCTTCATTTATAAGAAAATGAGGGATCTCCAGCGGTGAAGTTTCTGTCCAATTGTCGAATGTGCAACGCGTTCCTCCGTGTTGCTCCGTCCGCAAAGAGTTAAATTTTCAATGCACCGATTCTTTTCCAAAATGTGTGCTACGATTCTAAACATTATTATCCTTCCTTTATAAGAAAATGAGGAATTTTCAGCGGTGAAGTTTCTGTCCAATTGTCGAATGTGCAACGCGCTGCTCCGTATTGCTCCGTCCGCAAAGAGTTAAATTTACAATGCACCGATTCTTTTCCAAAATGTGTGCTACGATTCCCCAATACACTCCGAGCAGTGGAAAACAATTAAATTTCGATATTAAATTGGAGCTACGGTTTATTGCAAGACAAACAGGTATGCAACGAATGTAAATTCCAGGAAAATGCATTTTACGAACCCTTTTATCTAACACCTTATCCTTAGAAGATTAATCAATTTATTCCCGGTATTTTATCGCTGTATCTTAACAATATTGCTTTTGCAATATAACGTTGATCGTTGTCTCCTATCCTTCTCACGGCGTGTTAATTTTAAGCTTTTTAAGCGTGACACACACCGAGGTTTGTTTTTAACGCAATTGGTACGAATAACGAACCGATTTTTATACGAAGAGCACGGTATTGTTCGCTCCAAAGACGTGTCAATCGAACAAAATGATCGTTTAACGTTTATTGTGCGTCAGGTTTCTATCGCAGGACAGCTTCATCCGGCAATTTGTAGTTGCATTGTGGAGCAATTAAATCGTTCGAAGCTCCGGCGTGACTATTTTGTCGTACAGAGATACGCACCGGAGGGTATTATGATTTGATTTAATCGGTGATTTTATACGGGCGCTGTTTTCGCGAATCGAAAGTTTTAGATGGTTGATTTGTTATTCGAAACGCGGTTTATGAAATCAGTAGTATATTATTTTGGACCAATTATATCGTAAGATTGTTTTATAAACGGAATTCTTGATATGAGATTTAACGCTAGAACTACCGTGAACAGGTCAAAATGAAATGAAATAATTTCTTATAGAAATTGTGAACAGGTCAAAATGAATTGTTTATAATTTCTTATAGAAATTTTAGAAATTTATAATAATGAATTTTTGAGGCTTTCCTGCAATTTTTTTTGTAAAAAATGTGCATAAAAAATTGTTACCCTTATTATAGGTTTTTTTCGAAATACCTATTGCTTTGATTTCTTTGGTACAAATAACTCTACTTTAATCGCCGGTAGTTCTAATGTTAAGAAGTACGATGAAAATTAGAAACTTAAGAATTAAATTTAACACTGGAACTACCAACGTGGTCAAAATGGTCAAAATGAACGATGCTAAATTTCTTACATAGAATTTTTATAATTATTAATATAAATTTACCATGGTACATTTTTAGAAATATTCCGTGATCTTCCATAAACAATATAGATAAAGATTTGTCCCCCTTGCATCATATATTTTTCCACACCCTTCATTTTAATTTCTTCGATCGCAAGTATACTTAAATCGTTGGTAGTTCTAGAGTTAACCCTTTGCCCTATAATCGCGAGTTACACTCGTGGCGCCGATTCTGGATAAAATACAATAAAAACACACGATATTTACGATGAAGTTCAATTTTAGCTTTAACCATAATTTAAATTTAAATTTAAATTTACAATATTGAAAATTAGCAAATACAAAATACGTGTAATATTTCGATACTTTGCGTTTGACAGAGTGTCAAACATATAAATAACTATCGCTGATATGTATGAAGATCGAAGAAATCGTAAGCCAAGGGGTTAAAGGTAAATTAAAAATTTGAGTACCAATTTAAAAATGAAATATGAAATTAAATTTTATCAAAGCCTCAATTCCGTCTCCGTCGTACAATCGGCTCACGCAATTTGTCTTTCAATTGTTTTATGAAGCGTATTAAGGTTTCCTGGAACATGGTTACGTTGTTCCTGATTATATTGTTCGACTGCGTTTAAACTACTCTACGATGCCCCTATACTCTGTACATTGCCTGCATACACCGATCTATGTGCGCTACTTTCTCCATTAAAGTTATATCCGCGTCCAACTATCTTAGTTTCCTTGTACATAGTCAAACGTGTGTTGTCTCATTCACGACCGCAACATTCTATTTCTGATGTTCATTCATAGAAAAACCCGCGAGACCAGCGCGAACACACGATGAGTCACGGAGGTACTTTTAATTTTTATTTCGAATCACTGATATTCTACTCGAACACTTACTAATAACAGGAAGCGGAACGATAACAAAGATTTAACATAAATTGCTTCGAAAAATACAGCGTAACATAAACGAACGATATTAACCCTTTGCGGACGAGCACTCTTTCGAGTCTGATTCGTGGCAGGTGGAGGATAATTTCTGTATGGAACGAGATTATAAATTAAGCATCTGAACGATTGTGCGAATAATAAAATAGAAAACAGACGAACGGTCGTTGAAACTTCGCATTGGCGTCTCCTGTTCGTTTGTCGCTGTGAGGGTGACATGTGACTTAGGAATCAAATTATAATGTCGCTGCAGCGGCGACGTACATCCGCAAAGGGTTAACCCTCTATGGGACCGTGTGACTTAAAAGTTACAAACTGATGTATCTATATTTGAAAAAATTAATTTTGTTCAATTATCACTGCACTATTAAATTTGATTTTTGTATTACCGTACCGACACCACGATTTATCTACAGTAATTATTATTTAAAACATTTTCAAATCAAAGCGAAAAACTGTAATAATTTTTTAAAAAACTAAAATAAAAACTTTAATCAATCGTAATTTTTTCTCCAATAAGCGGACAAAATTCGGACTATAGAGGGTTAATAACTTAGAAGGCGAACGGTATCACCGTTTACGGAAAAAAAAATAAAAATAAAAAAATAACGGTTTTCTTCTTTCATAGCAATTGTTAGTTTAAAAATTTTCGAATAAAAGTGAAAGACTGTAATCAATCGTAATTTTTTCTCCGATAAGCAGACAAAATTCGGGCTATAGAGGGTTAAAATATATCCTCGTTTTTAGAAAAACAAAAAGCAGTGTATTTTCTCTATAGAGGGTTAATACTAAGATATTCCCAGAAACGGAATATCGTACGAGAAACACGACTCGTCTGAGCCACTTAATTAAAAAGATAATTAATTACAAACATTTTTACTAAAACCAGTTATTGTTTGCGTTCATTTCTTGCCTCGTTAAATACCGTCTATTTTATAATACAGTTCGTGTAACCAACAATTTAAACGGCACGTCGTTTTATTCCGCTTCCATTTAAATACCACGATTTTAATTGCTTGATTATCAATTGTTCGTTACGTGCAAACTGCACGCGTTTCATCGCAAAACTATAACGCGATTAAATAATTTGTAGCGAACGCACCGTGAAAATGTATGACAACTATTAATCTCCAGAGACCGTTTTAACGTTCTGTTAACCTCGTCCGAGTGTACCATTAAACGGGCCCGCGTAAACGGATCAAACCCAGAATGTACGATGTGAAAATATCTGAAATTAAAATTGTGTTTCCGTAACTCGGTCTTTATTCAAATTCATCGAACGAATGAACAAAGTCCGAATGAAATCACGAATATAACCAGAATTCGTAAACTGGTTACAACCAATATCATTTTGTCAAGATTTATATGAAAAATAATGAAACCCGAGAATAATATTTTATCCTTTTTTTTTTCTTTTTTTTCTGTTTCCAATACAATTTCGCAACGTTTTGGAGTAGATACGCTCTTCTATATGGAAATAGCTCTCTGAAAAATTGTTCACAGGCCGTCGGCGTGCAGCGTAAAAAATAGAGTCGTCGGATATTCGTCGGTTGTGTTGTCAAAGAATCGTGAAACGCTATTAATTCCATAAAATTGACGTGCTTTTTATTTTTTCTTCTCCCTTCTTTTCTTTCCTTTATCATCGCAACGTTCCCGTTCGAATTCTGAGAAATCACGCACATCGATCGACGCGATCGATGATGGCCGATTATTAAATCGAATCGAATCAATAGAATTTCACGCGCGCCAGCTATGAATCCAGCGCGCTATTTTCGATATTCGTAAGGCGTTCTTATTTTTCCTTTTTCTTTTTCCCGTGCGTCGAGCGATATTGAATTTACATCACGTTTCAGGGGCATTCTATGAATTGGTTCGCCGTGAGAGAAGCATCGATCGGATGCACTGCCGAGGACAATGTTAATTAAAAAATTTTGCAATAGATCCGGCTGGAATTGTTTCTTTGCATTAGGGTTAAAGATTAAAATCTTAAGTGAGATTAAAATGGAATATACGGAACGTCACAGTTTAAAAATTGTTACAATAAGTTACGATAAGCTGATGCAAAATATTTCTCGCGAAATAATTATTTGATTATTGATATTAATTTCCGGGCAGTTGAATGGTTGCTCGAAAATTTATTTAGATTATTAGTTGATTTGTGTTACTATGCTCGTATGGGATGGAAAACCGATGGTATTATACGCTGCGTACAAGCTTAGACTTTTAATAGAGCTCGCCGATGCATCGGTACGGTTTCATTAGATCGTATTGGCAGTCAATTGATGATTATTGTTCCATCACTGGGACATCCGACGAGAAAATAAAAGAAACATCTGCGCGTCCGCCTTTTTTCTTCTCTCTGTATTGCCGCTCCATAGTTTTCCTTTTCTTTTTAAATGCACCAAAGATCAAAGATCGTGTACAACTTTGATCCATCAATTCTGGGTTTAACGTATGCTTCTATAAATTAATTCACGGACAAAGAAGCAAAATAAATTCGTAATAAAACTATTCGTTGATCACGAGACTCGTTCTTGAAACGTGTCTTTTAAGCTTCT
>SMSQ01026080.1:1987-33001 GCA_019453375.1 Ctenoplectra terminalis
AGGAACAGGTCGAGAACACAGGTGTCTCGTACGGGCCAGAAAGGCCAAGGATGGATGTTATATGCGTCATCGTCGATGCGTGTGCGTCTTGAAAATGGGACTTCTGAAGTCCGACCCCCTACACGACCCTCCCTTTTCAGGGGTCCGACAACCATGAACAGAGACTAGACGTACGTGTGTATCGTCCTATCTCCTTTCTCCTCCAAGTTTCCCCTTCTGTCCCGTTTTTTTCCTTTTTTTTTTTTCTCTTCTACTTCGCCGCACCCCCGTCCATCGGACCCGAATCTGGGGACGAAAGCCGCAGGTGCTGCCTCCTATAAAACCCTCGTAAGATCGGGACACATTGGCGTGGGCATTTTCGGGCGAAACTAATTTTCCTTGCAGGAGGCTGGCAATTTTTCGCAACGGTCGTGCGGTGTTGAGGGGTGTAACAGTTTTCTGTTTACTTCTGGGGCTGATTTTCGGGGACATTGATTTTTTGAAACGCGGTATAATGGTGTTCTTTGTAATTTTGTTGTATTTTGAGTCTCTCGAAGGGGTTGTTGTGGATTTAATAAATGTATTATGCATTGTTTATGTGTTATTCAATTTTTAATCGTAGGCGAGCTGAAGTATTTAACGCTAGACCTACCGACGATTGAAGCAGACCTATTTGTACCCAAAGAAATAAAAACGATATTCTAAAAAATATCTAGCGTAAGAGGAACAAATCTTTACGTACATTTTTCACAATAAATCTTTCAATACTTTTCAAGCTCCAAGAAATCTACCTATTCAACGCGGAATCAATGCTTCGACTTCACAGTAAGAATCATCAGCGACAATTCCTCCCATACCTACCGAATTAAAATCCCACTGCAACTTTATTAAAAAAAAAAGAAAAGAAAAAAGAAACTTACATGAAGTAGTCGACCGCCTTGAACAGTTTCCATACGCCGAAAGTGCCTCCTCTAATTTACATACTGTGCCCAAGACCCTCGCGAGGAAAGGAAAATTACCATGGTGTGTCAATCACGGTTCCACGCCCATGCTGGGGCGTCTCGAGCGTCTTTAGGGATGCGACGCACATGTACGAACCGCGTTTGGATAACTATTGACCGCGTCTGAAGAATCCGTTTCGTCTTCCTTGGAAAAAAAAATTGATTAAAAATGCCACGATAACCGGTGAAAACGTACGATTCTGACGATTAATCGATTGGCCGGTTTCTCGGTACCCTCATCCAAGAAACTTATAGATCGATATAAAAAGACGACGAGGGATCTAACGCGGACACGGATCGATGTGGTGGCTTACAAAAGATTCCAAGGCTGTGGCGTCTTTCCCACGACCACAACGAACCCTGAGCGACCGTTGAAGGAGCTGTAACGTCTACGGGGGTGGGCAGGTCTGTTTTCACATGTGGCTCGCGAAAAAAAGGCCCTCGGAAGGCCGTTATGGGGTCACGGGTCGACGTGCTGGCTGACTTATGGTACGTACACGATCCTCGTTCCTCCAATTAGACGCGATATTTGTCCCTCTGGCTACGAGCTTTTCCTACGATTCGAAAACGGATTCCCTCGAAGGGACCTTGCGAGCAGCAAACGAGCCGTAACCGTTTCGATCGTAATGAAAACGACCGAGGGAGTGTTAACGCGTCCCCAGTTTTGTATAATTGGCTCGCCGGAACAGATTGTGTGCAAACGGAATTTTAGAAACGGATTTGGGTTTCGTTCGTTCGACTTGTCTTTCGAGAGACTCGTGTTAACGTTTAGGAAATTAGAAAGTTTCGGGTGTGGAGTTTCTGTTGTGGAATTTTTGGGGGTTGAGGAAAACGTACATTGGTATTTGATCATTCTTTTTAAAGGCAATTTTGTGTTTATTTTTAGTTGTGTTTAGTTGTCATGGAAAGGGTTTTTAGTTAGTTTTAAATGTTACAGATCGTGCTTTGGTTTTGATTGGTATTTTGCTTTTTTCGGATCTTTACTTAATTAAATATTGTGTGCTACGATTAACGAGTAGAATTAAAGCATTTAACAATTTTTTTAATTCGTTTCTTGTCGGTGAGAAATTAAATTGCTTGGAAACCATGTTTGGCAAAGGGTAATTGCTCGTATAAATTCTATATTTCTTCAATTGAGTTGATCTTCGGTTAAAAATATGGATAAAATTTTGTTCCTCTCGCATTAGGTGTTTTTCCAGATACACATCATTTTTATTTCATTGGTACAAATTACTTTAATCGCCAATAGTTTCAGCGTTATAGAATTACATTGCAACCGATCTGTAATTTAATTAAAAACTGAAATGATACATCTCTAAAACACTCCTCTCAACAACCATAAAACTCTTTTAATACGGAACGAAACTGGCCGAAGACCATCCATCGATACACAATAAAACACGATAATATCCACTGACTAAGCGAACAATTTTTTCCACGATCGCTATAACAATTTATAGCTCTACCAGTATCTCGATGTGAAAGAAAATAATCTCGATGTCAAATAAATAATCGCCACGCATAAAAACTATTAATATCACCCGTCAAACTGAATTCTTCAAGTATCGCATGAAGATCGTTCGATTAAAATCAACTGGTTCCCATTAGGCACGCGAAACGGCTTTAAAATTGCATATTGAAAAAGTAATCAATTATAAAATTACCAGCGTCCGATTTTTCATCTTCTTATTCTCCGTTTCATTCTACGAGCGGCCGTTACGATTCACGGACAAAAAGCGGTGATCGTTAATTGCAACGATCGGGCCAAGATAATGGCATGTTCGCGATGGTATCCGATAAAGATCTTGTTAGAGGAGTGTGAAATTAGCGGCGAAGCGGGTCAGATCATCGTCGTCGTCGCAGATGGACGGGGATGCAAGAAACTGTATAATCGTCTCGAGGGTTTTAATTTTTTCGCCGTTTCCTTATTACGAGAACCCGCGAACGCTTTATCAATACGAAAACGTGATTCGAAGCCGATGCAACGAGACGATAATGCCTCGTATCGGTTTTACTGAAATTGAATTACACGATCGAGTGAGTTCACAGATTAAGATCGAAGATTCTTTTTTGTTTTACTCTCTTTTCTTTTTCTTTTTCTTTTTGTTCTTTTTATGAAAGAAATCGAGAAGATCGGTTAAAAATTGCGCGTATTTGCGGTTCGTGAGTTTAACGAGGCTGCGATCTTATCATTATCTTCATAAGTGTTTCAATTTCTTGATCAAACAGTACAGGAAAAAAAAAAAAAAAGTGACTCGAGCGATTGGATGTGCGAAGAGGATTGTACCGAAGCTGCTTTCGTCTGGAACATATTTTTTGTTAAATCGTACAGGGTGAGGAATTTTGTTACAACGATATTTGAATTTAATAGAATCGTTTCGCAGTCACGCTCTTGCCCCTCATTCGCTATTGTTCGCACAATTTGAACTTGCTTTAAATGAACTTCCTTTATGAAAGTTTAAATACCTGCAGTAACAAAGTAACATTCTTATGTGGTGTATAATATACCTTGTTATATATAGAGTTGTGTTTCCGTCACTATTCCTCAACACTTTAACACGCATCGTGATAATAAAATAATTAATTTGAGTAAACGATGAAAGTAAAAAGGTAGCTTTAGAGTATCCATTACGGTTGCTAAAATTATCAGCGCCAGTAGTAATTATTTTACAGTGATATATAACGATTTTTAAATAAAATAGAATATACAGGAAAAAAAATGTATATTTCAAAGAAGTAATATTAATACTAGATTTATGGAACCCGTCAATTTAATGCATTTCAGATTTTCTGCTTTAGTTTAACAAGTCTGAGTGCAAAAAATGTATGCTGAAAATAAAAAATTTATATAGGAAAAATGCGCTAAACGAGTCTCTGGTAATAAAAATCGAACGATTTAAAGCAAGGTGATTATATTTAATATGATATTTATTATTATATTAAATATAATTTTATTATATTTATATTTAATACATTTAATATTTAATATTATATTTAAACTAATTATATCACAACAAAATTGTATTTTAATGTACCCAATCAAGTTGATCCGATCGATGCCAGTAAACCTAATGCTAATACCTAAGATGGTCAGATACTTTTGCTACCAAATTAATAATTTATGTTAATAATTTTTCAAACAAGTACAGAACACTTGCTCGGCTACCAACGAAAGGGTTAATATTCAAACTTTCACATTCAAAATTGATCTCACCCCAACAACGGAATCGTAAAAGGTAGAAGTAAAAAAAAACGACACAAGATATTTACATCGAAAACGTTAAACAGATCTTTTAAATTCCAGAATATGTTCACCAGAATTTATAATGAAAAGTGTTTCTATATTTATCCAGGACAGAATCACACGAATTCAAAATATGTTTTTCACGTTTTTCGTGAGCGTCGTGTCGGCGACGTCGCAACGATGTTTCACTTTATTCCACATTCCCCCAATACGTATGTATGTATCGACGGGTTAACCCAAATACGAGGTGCATAGCATTGTATAAACCCGTCGATGTTTTTTTTCTCTTTTTTTTTTTTCTACTCCAAATTCGATGTGCGTATTTGACTTTTTAAGCAGCGAAAGTCGGTGATTCTCTGACCCCCGATTGAAAAGGTGCTTTCAAAAGTGTCGCCAGTACCGATACAGTCGACAGGAATAATTTTATTGTAATCTGATGCCTGGCTGGCAATGGCGTAACGTGATGTACGCTTTCAACATGGTCTTAAAATTTTTATAATTTTGCTATAATAAAAATTGAACCTATAACTGAAAAAAAAAAAAATAATTTTCACAACAAACTCGTTGGTATTTAGAGAAACTTGGAGTTCAGAGTTCGAATTAGTCGAGAATTTTTATTATCATATCTTGAAGCGCTTTTGGGAAGATCGTTACTTAAAACGTTAAAATTCTTTTCAAAAATACTACATTTGTTCGGTGAAATTTGAATATATTTTATATTTAATGATTTAATACGAAGTAACTGTAGTCCAATATTTCTATGTCAATTCTTTTCTAAATAACTGTACTTCGAATAACACAAATTTAATATTTGCAACGAAAACAATAATATACAAATTTATTTCTACTATATTGCAAAAATACAATGTAACAATATTTGATAAATTATTCAAAAATTATTAAACTTAGAACACCATGAATCTATACATCTTTACCCTTTCTGTTCGAACCTACTCTATTCCCTTCTTAAAAAAAAAAAGAGAGAAAATACTACAAAACTGTTATTAATTCTCAATTATTCTGTAAACTCAATCCCCAAACAATCTTCTAAAACTAAAACCGCCTTCCTAAACTCAACGCACAAATTTGAAACCCAAGATCGGACAGAAGAATGAGTCTCAACTTTCCAAAAACATTTCTCGATGGCCTGTATGCTCTAATTAGCATAAGCAGATACCTCGAAAGGAAGTAATCGCTGAAGTATCGAGAGAACAGAGGTCCACGGGCAAATGGGAGCGGCAACAGAAACGAATGAGCAGGGAGAGTCGGCTAAAAGCATCGTTTGTCAACGAGCCATAGAACGAAACCTAGGAAATCGTTTGAAAAGCCACTGGGTGGTGTCTGGATGGACGATGAGGGTGGAGGAGGGACACGGAGGGGAAAAAAAAAAGAGAAAGAGGTCGAGAAGAGAACGATCGGTCGATTCGAAGGGCCTTCTAGGCTCGTATATGTCGCATAAGAACAAGGCCCCTTACTTGTCTCGTTCTGCTGGCTTTCTTCGTCGTCTATGCCCAGAAACGCGTGAGTGGACATCAGCGAGACCGTCGGTCCCGGCATGCACCGCCAACCATAACATTCAACAGTCACCGCCATAAAGGACCTAACCTTCCTCAAGGATCCCATGTGGTGCTCTCACTTGGAACCTGGTGTACGTATGCACGAGTACCAGAAGAGCGTACGATGCTCTATGCTTGGATTGATTCGGCGATTATGTTCTTGTTTTCTTCTTTTCCTTTCTTTTGTTTTTTTTTGTTTTTTTTTTTCTAATTGAGGGTTCGTGGGGTATTTATATTAGCGGTAGAAATTTGGAATCACTTTTTTGAGATACGTCTATGTAGGATCGTTGGCTAATTTTTTTTTATCGATTCGAAATTAATGTATACTGGAGGTATTGATAGATGTTTCTTCTATGTTTATAGATTTTTGATTGAAAAGCTTTTCTAAGCAACGCAATTCTGAGTTTTTTTTCATTTTAAAAATTGTTTCAATCTTCCTTGGAAGGCGCGGCGTAAGTTTAAAAATGAATCGAGTTTGGAAGTCGTGGTGTAAATTTAAAATCGTAGCGAATTCGGAAATAGTGGTGTAAATTTAAAAACGTATCGAATTAATAATTATACGGAATCTCAACGAGGAAACAGACACACGATGTTTCTGTAACAAAATTTAATTCCCCGTATGATTATCTATTCAATCCACAGTTACGAATAAAACTTTGAAGAAAGAAAAAGAATTGGTTTCAATCGAATTGAAACAAACGCTACGAATCTCACCTAGTTTCTCATTTTTTTTTTTTCCCAACAAATAACAAACACGTTTCTGATTATACAAAAGGATATGACTTCATCGTGGAATAAATGCCTGTCGCTGCCATTATCCACGAGACCTTTAATCCGCCTCTGCAGCTTGTAACTGAAACTAATACAATATAATAGTATAATAGTGTCACGATGAAGGCGCAAACGCGGACATAAAATCCGCGTGCTGGAAGACGTGCGTAAACGTGTGCTCACGTTGCTGCAACCGAGCTCCGATAAAATCATAAAGGCTCGAGGAACGATTTACGTTAAGAGGGATCGCCATTTCGCTGTGCATCATTAAATAAAACGGCATGATTAGCGTCGCGAGTTTAGGTCAATGTTGCTTTGTTAGAACGCTCCATTCATTTTTCCATTTTTTTTTTCTTCTTTTTTTTTATCGTGCGGTAATTATGTGCGAGCGTTATCGTAGAACAGAGAATTAATATGGAGAATGATTTAATAATTCTAACGTGATTAACCAACGGTACGGCGATTAAGTGAATTTTATGACTCTGCCGTAAGTGTCATTGTACACTTTGTTGATAAGAAGGGGTTGTTTCAACCCCTTGCGGACTTACAGTACCGTTTCATGGTTGGTTCTACTGGGTGAAATTATTTTAACGCGAATGTTTAATTTATTTGTTTCTTTAGAATACGATACACGTATTTGAATAAAATTTATGGTACTTTCAAAAGAGAAATGCTATTATTTGGAAGTTCCTTATTTCTTATTAAAGCATGCATTTTTATGTTATGCAAAATTGTTTGGTAATGTGCATAAATGGAAGAGTTTTAGTTTAAAGAACAAGCTTTTTAATTTGAAATTAAAATTAATTATTGTTAAACGTTCTGTTTAATAATAAAATAGTTCTCATTGTACTATTGTGTGTATGATATTTTTTTCTTTTCTCTCGCACTGTCAGTTAACATGTAAAAATGACACTGGTATTACAGGTATTATTGTGATAATATTTTCAAAATATGAAGACAAATTTTTATACCACGAATTCGATATAAATTTCTTGTTTCTTAAATTATACTTCATTTTTAATCGAATTAAAATTCTGTTCAATGTAATTATAAGATTCAGTGTTATTAAAATGCACAAGATTAGGAAACCTAAGTGTCGCAAGTTCTATTAAAAATTGATGACGGGTAAGAGTGTATGGTGGCGTAATGTGTTTGGACCTATTGTAAAAAAATTAAGATAAAATGGAACCGTATCCCTTAAGAACATAACGCCTCTTTATCCCAAGAACGATAGTAGGGTTTGGTTTAATTTATAGTACGTATGTAGTGCGGCTACAAAAAAGATTCAGATTTATTCCGGTTTGTTGGGAGCGCGTCTGGTTTCAGTAATGAATGGTTTGAAAAAAAAAAGATCATATACCAAGTAAGAAAAATGATAAACTGATTAGTCTGAAACTAAATTGTCCCTTCCATTAGACGTGTTGGTCCTACGTTGTAAAACAAAAAAGTAGATTTCGATAAAGTGTTGTCAGAATAAAAATTAAGGGTGTTTTAACGTGTAATAGATGAACACAGTTGTTGAGCAAAATATTTATTATTCAAATAGGTACAACATTTAAACGTTATTTTAGGAACTGTATAAATATATGATAATTATATGAAATATCACAGGAATAAGAGGAAATACATGAAATATAAAATAATCGGAAGAAAGAAACTGATATCCATATCTGTGTAAAGAATTCGAAGTAATAATTGGAAAAAAAGTCATAGTTACGAGAAAACAAGTGATGCAAGAGAGAACCAACGCTTTTTATATTCTTGAGTGTACAGTGAGTAAGTATTATTCTAATGAATCACTTGTTGAGAATCGTCGTGTTCGGATCGATTTCGTAATATGTAATAAGTTGTTATTCACCAAGAGTGACTGATACTTTTCAGAGATAGATATTTAAAGTATAAAAATCCAGTTTTACGTAAAACACGCTATCAGATACCAGAACATGAATATTCGAATAAGAATTATCTGTAAACGCAACAAATTTTTAAACCTTCCAAATATACGTTACAATTTTTATTTTCAATTAAATATTACCTTACCGCAAGCATCCAATACACGCGTTATCAAAATACAAATAAAATATTTATTTTTCACACTCTGCTAATATAATTCTCACCGCGAATCTAAATGACAAATAAAAACTAGTCCTCGATTATACAGATAAATAAAATAATTACGATCGAAAGATAAGGAGTTAAAAAAAGTGGAATAAACGAAGAGGAAAAGGTAATAATTTCCATATTACGACAATCATCTGATTAACCGATAACCAAAGCTAATGTCTCACGGTTCGATTCCTCGAACACGGTTCAATTGCGTTCACTCATATTTTAAAAGTATTATTTTTTCACGTCGCGACTGTTCAACGCGCGTCGAATTATCGACTTTTTCATGGCGTTGTTCCCGGTATTTCGAAGGAGTCGAATGGCCGCACAGGGAGCCTGGCGTGCACTTGGTCAAACAACGAGGCCTCTATGGAGGCCCTCTTTTATTGGCGCTTCTAATTCAGGACCGGAAGTGGCCGAAAAGCAACGGTGAAAACAGACCTCCCGGATTAAAATAGGCCACCATAACTGCTCGGCTTAAATGCTTTGTATTAATAATTAACACGGTCCGCTGGCAAGCTGCGCCAACCATCGTTCCCCTCGCGGCTGTCTTTTTAATCCTTCCCCTCTTTTGGATCAGAATTACTTTTATTTCACGGAAATTCCAACCGTATTCACAATTCGACGGTCATCTGCGAATTACTGTAATAATTTTGTGCCACCTTGTGTGACTACCTTTTGTACTTCGTGGTGTTAATAGATTGGAGATACCCGATCGTTCGTACGGGGTTGATCTTGCAATTTTCGAACCGTGTTTGTCGATGAATGCGATTTTTTTCTGTTTCGCTTTTGATACGTTCTTGCGATTTTTTTCTATTTTGCTTTAGATACGTCCTTTTAGATTTGAAACTTTTAGATTTAGAATTTTTATTTTTTTTGTTTCAGATCGAGTCGCAGCGGATTTATCACGCAAGTGATAGACATTTTCGTTGCTATCATCACCTATTTAATTGATATCTTCATTCATTAAAAGTATAATCTCGGATTGGTATCAAATACATTGAACTTTCTCGAGCTCCGTTTCTCTGTTTTCTTTCAACTCAACTTGCTATTTGTGTCAATAATATTCTGTGAACAATAATTCACAGACCCGAGAAAATAAAATTCAGGTCGATACTACTTAATTAATCGAAACAAAGAGACAGAGGACAAAATACATACAGTTTGCCGAAATAAAAATTGTAATTAAAATTGTATTAAACCGTGGAAGATAATTTCACGGAGAAATGAATGTTCTTTCAGTAATCACTTTGAAATGTTTAACTCTACCTCTTAAATCCTGTCACGTTCTTATTTTTTATCCACTCGCTAGTAACATAACTGATAATCACCGACGATGTATCGATGACAAAGTCCATAAATACTATATTAAAGTAAATGTTTTCAGTTCATGGTTCTCTTATTTTCCAGACAGTCGCGTGTTTTCATTAACACCGTCTGATTCATGGCATTAACAGTGAAGTTCGTAAGTGGTAATTTTCGTTGTTGCGATAGAAGAGGTTAATTCTCATTGTTCGTGTTCCCTAAGCGTTTACATTTTCCCAAAGAAGCCATCGTGATTTATGGCGTCGGAAGTTTACGCGTGCACCTACCTTACATTTACATTTTCTCACTGCAACAACGCCAATTCACCGCATTAGAACCGAAGCTCGCAAGGGGTAAATTTTCATTGAGATAATAAAAATCCTTTCAACTACGTATACTCGGATCGAGGAGTTCTCGTGATTTATTGCTTTCATGGTGCGTTCTTGCAGAGCGTTCTCATTGCCACGATGCGAGATAACAGAAACAACAAATTTGAACATGCTTTTAGAAGAAATAAAAAAAATTTTTTGCACGATAGCTGGGTTCCCAAAGAACGGATGTAATAAAAAATTCGTGTCTATATAAAAATAGAATATTGATTCCAGATATAAAAAATCAGCAAAAATAATAGAATAAATCATATGAAAATATATGTTAGAATCTTAGATATTATTTTTATACGTTTACGCGCGCTTTTCCTTTTACAAAAATTGTGCTAAATTAAAATAAATTGTGTAAGAAGAGAATAGAATATTTTTTTCCAGGAAGTATTAAATTAAAGTAAATCGAGTAAGAAGAGAATAGAATATTTTTTTTTAGAATGTATTAAATTAAAATTAATCGTGTAAGAGAATAGAATATTTTTTTCTAGAATGTATTAAAACCAAATTAATCGTGTAACAAAAGAATAGAATATTTTTTTTCAGGATGTATTAAATTAAAATAAATCGTGTAAGAAGAGAATAGAATATTTTCTTCCAGAATGTGTTAAAACAAAATAAATCGCGTAATAAGAGAACAGAATATTTTTTTTTTCAGAACGCGTTAAATCAAAACCGTGTAAAGATAGTTCATGTAAAAACAGAGTTGAGTGTACTACTTTTTTGTTATGCTGCCTCTGTGATGTGAATATGCAATAAGTAAATGTATTACTAATATGTACAGAAGTAATAAAAATTATTTCTCACGATTAGTGTGGCACATTTATATTTTTTATAATAGTGCTCTTCCTTTAGGTTTTTCCACAATCTTATTTAAAAATTTTTTCAATGTTGTGTTGCATTGCATTTATCGTTAACTCGATCTAATCGTAATACCAGAACCTGCAGAAATGACTTATATGTAAGAGGCACATCACGCGATCCCAGCGATTTATTACATTATTTATTGTTCGAAGAGATACGCATAATCAATGACAGGTATCTCTGGCGAATTAATTTAGATTATTTGATACCATTCACAAGCAAAATAAATTTCATCATACGTGCTATGGGTATTGTAAAGATATTCTGTTCAATTAATACGTACTTTCTCATATATTTATTGTACTTTCAAGGATACGAAAAATAATTTGTAAGGATGTATCGTTCCAAGGTCGCATAGTGCACCAAGAAATAGGATAGTAAAATATTGTTGTAATATAAATTTCATACTTTGTACTGTATGTTTAAATATTTCATTTAATTAACAGAAAATTAATACTTGGAAATCTTTTGATACGAAATGTATATTTTAATTAAAAGATATAAATCGAGTAATATTGTATTTAATATTGTATATAAACTGTATTTCTTATCTTATTTTCTGTATATTTTTCCTGCTCCGTTAAAAAAATTATTTTTGTGCTTATTATCTCTAAAAACAAATAAGGCAATCTTAACGTGCATAATATTACATACTGTTTTATAATCGTAAAAGATACATCGCAAGGTTATTTTTTTAAATTAAGATAAAGCTTGGAAAAATATTGTTCCACATTTCTTGCTCATCGTTATTATATATTTTTTTTAATGTTTATAAAAAAAAAAAAGAAAAAAAAGTACCATTCATAACAGAGACCACGAAGAAACGAAACATGACATACATTCAATTGATTCCTATTGAAATTTAATAGCTACGTGCAGCGCCGCATCGATGTGTGCAAATGATCGTTACTTCGAATATACTTCTATCAATGCAAATGATATTTTATTGCATCTTATTGAACTCTTAAAAAAGTGCAAAGTATCATTGATAGAAAGCAATATGATAGATGCAGCATGACAGAGCTGTGAAAGTTACGAAAAATCGATAATTATCGCTTAAAAATATTTTGAATTTAATGTATCGGTGTCACGTTTGATAAAAATACTGTTTCGCTTAATATTTCAGTTTATAATTCTATGGAGTTAGGATATCTTGTATTAACGATTTATTTTGTAAAAATACAGGTATCTAAGTTCGTAAGATCTTGTAACATTATTTTTAAGTTACAAGTTACAGTTTGTAAATTGTTTTATTTTTTTTTGATTCATTACAAATATACGAAATGAAGATGAATAACATTACTTCTTTATCCTGTACACAATAAAGTATGAAGTTGCAGTTCTTCGACTATTCAATGATTAAATACAGCAATCATGCAACCTTCTTCTCCCTTTTGCATTCAACGTGTGAGTTATAATGCCTTATTATTTGATATGAATCATCAAATTGCGTGTATCAGTCGTACGAAAAAAGTTTCATAAAAAGGGTATTAGACGAGGAACAGAAAAAAAAATGTTTCGAAGTTCATCGTGTCTTGAAATAACTTATTGAACTTATAAAGTACGTGCATACAACGTTTCGATAACTACGAATGACTTGCAGTGACTTCACAGTTATTTTTTCTTTCTTTTTTTTTTTTTTCAACGAAAATAATTACTTCAGACTTTTCAGCTGTGCTTACGTCAGTAACCATGATAATTAATTTTAAAAACGACCACGATTAAATTATATATTCTCGAAGCTTTAAAGAATGAAAGTGCGAAACAAAAAATGAAAATACTTTAGTTCAGTATTGTGCAGCGAGTTAATTATGCATTTGGTATTATAATTTGCAACTTGCTTATAGATTATTATAATTTCAGCGGAATGTATTAAGAAAAGTAGTAGGTTTTAAAAATGAAATCAATAAAAAGATTATTCGACTTCAACAAAGAATAAGGAAGCTTTTTAATTTCCAATCGATTTAAAGTTACTTAAACGGGTATTAATTTTTGTCTAACATTTTACGTGTCTTTCTTGATTCTTCTATTCGGTAAGACGCCAGTATTCGAAGCTAATATTATAGTTAGTCCAACAGAGAAATTTATCACATAATGTGATATGCGTATGTCATTGTAAACGAAGCTTAATATCGTAGAGATAGACTTGCAGTGATAAGTGTCGTCAGTGTGAACGATATCTCTGGAAAATTCCACGAAAGACTGTAGAGATTCGTGACGATTGTGAAAAACAGTAGGCATTCCAATAGCTATAGATACGTGGACAATGTGAACGCAGTGTTTGAAAACAATTTTTGCGTCAACATACCAAACGTCTGTCGTACGTACAAAACGCGAACAAAATTTTGCTTTATATAGTTTGTTGTACATAGTCACGCAAAAAATGATACTACAATAATCGTACATTTTTCATTATATTAACACAGTGTTTTGTATCAAATGAATGATAATTAAAAAAATGAATCAGTAACAGCAACAGTTGTATTAAATTCATATCATACTTACTTCCTATTTTTATTCTAATATTAATCTTTCGTTCTCTATTTTAATTTTGATTATTTAATTTTTGTCTTGGACAAAGTACCACTACTTTTTTTTATTTATTACAAACTACCGATTCCAATTAAAAAGACTTTAGAATTCTCAATTTTTTCTGTATTTAATTTAACAAATTTCTTTAATTAATTTAAAAATATAATAATGTATCGTGTATGCATGTTATCGTGTTTTCCAATGATAAAAACTGTTCTTTTTTTAGTTATAAATATATTATTACTTTGTTTCGTAACAGAGTCTTTTTTTACAGATTGCCTGGCAAACTTTCCTGTTACCAATTATTTATAGACAAACATTGTACACATATTTGATCGCTTAAAGAGAAGAGAAAGAGAAAATTCGCCAGAATTCAAATCAATACGTCCGATTATAATTTATTTCTGCGACACTGGCTATTATCAAGTTTGTTCAGCTCCGAAACTTCCGTACTCGAACGTTGGTGTGTAGAAAACAGACGCGATCGTTTCCGTCTATAAGCTGTCTTTCTATTTTTATATTGTAACGACTATCCGCAAGCTATAAACGTAAATATTTAGCCAAGTCGTTTCTTTTTTGTCCGTTCCTACTCGTTGAAGTTTATTTTTAGCTATCTACAAAGTATTCCAGTTAATAGAACCTAATAGTAAAAAGGATTCTACGCCAACGTTTTCATTGTAAACTTCAAATTAAATTAATAAAAAAAAAAAACAAGAAAAAAAGAAGTTTCTTAACTTGTATCTTTACTTAGAATTTCGTATTGATTTAAAATTAAACTTGTTGTTACTTAAAATACAAGAAAACTGGTGTACGTACAGTATCTCAGCTTCTTCGTTCCATGTTTGACTGTTTCTTGGTATCTCGTGTTATTTAATCGGGACGTTCAATGGCCAAGTATAATTATCGAAATTACAGAAACAAAAAAATTCAAGGTTCTGACGTAAAGCATGAATTAGATAAGTTTTCCACGAAACGAGAAGAATTCGAACGAGCTCACGATCACGTACCCCGATTATGCGATAGCATAATGCATGCACGAGGCTTGGGCCTCAATGCTAACTGACGTCAGTGGTCGATTCGATTAAATCTATTCCGTCACCAAGGGTGAAACTACCACCGGTTGATTATTAAACAATTCGACACGCTCTATTTTTGTATGATACGAAAAAATATTGATGTATACTCCAGTTTGTCAACTGTAAACAGTTTGGCTGAGACCTTCTCAAAAGATTCGAAGACAGTATTTTGTTACCTTTAAACGGTGGAAATCTTTGTGGTAAAAATATTTTATTTTGATAAACTTAAAAATTAAATTAAAAAAAAAAATAGTATCCGTCGCAGGAGGAAATATTTAAACGTTGTTGGTATCGAAATAAAAGAATCTCTAGTAAAATTTCTTGCGAGTTTTTAATTCAGGGATTTAAGTGAATGATTGGTTGAATGGTTCGAGTTAGGTTTACGATTGTTGAACGATTCCAAAGTCCTATTGGAAAATTTGTAAGATCATTGTACATCAGAAAATCAGTAACAGAGAATCTTGAAGATAAATTAATTTTGATACGCATGTTTGTCAGAACCTCTCTATTAGTTTCCTCGAAAACGAACCACTATTCTTTTTTGTTCGTTTTAAAATCGATTGCTCTGCCAAAGAAAATAATTAAAGATCAAATAATATAACATACGGCAAGGTATTTTTGTAATTTTATTATTAGTATACAGGATGGATAAAAAACCTATCTTTAAACCTATGCAACTATGAGCAAAATTTGATAAAAAAAAAAAATTGTTAGAGCTGTATAGTAACCTCTTTTATGCTACTTTTTAATCGAGGCAGTAATTTTTATTGATCGACCTTGTATATGATATAATGAAAATAATATATGATAAATAATAAAATAAAAATATAATGTTAATCGAAGTACAGATAAACGTAAAAATTTAGTTTCATCGTGTTATCGAGTAACAAAATTTCTTAGCGTCGAGAATCTCAAAGTAATCAGTTTTAGATTACTTCTCACAATCTCCTTTTTATTTCAAAACATAATTCATTGAAAATCAACGAATGTGTCTCAACAGCAATTTCATCAATGCTTAATCTCGATTTCTTGTGCGTCACCGTTATCTTTGTGGAGCAAACGAACGAAAGAGGAATCGATCGGGAACGGAAATGGACGAGCACAAGACGGTTCCGATCTCGGAAGCGGCAGTTTGATACGTCGAATTACAGAGGCGAGTATCGAACAGAGAAAGGGAAAGTCAATCGGGTGAAAGTCACTCGTCTGGATAGTTTTGCCTCCGTTTATCCCTCGTATACACGGCTCTACACGGCGAGAGCACGATCTTATGGCCTCTATTATACCGCTCCCGCTCTTTTTCGACTTTATTTCCCTTATGTCTCGTCTTAACCAACCGCTTTGTCACTTCGGTTCTCTGTAATACCACTTAAGACTTCCGGGTGTGACTTAACGCGTTTAACCCTTATACAAGTCTAATTTATTCTACCTTTAGCCCTATAGTTTGGTCAAAGTAACAGATGAAATTATAGAATCGCGTTTAGAGATAGAAATATACGCATGATCGACTGAAAAATATTTTTTAATTTATTTCAACACTAACCAGTCATGTTTTATTATCTTTGTAAGAACATCTTCACGATTCTTGACTGTTCAAACATTAGGTCGTTCCAAAAGCTTCTTTCGTTTTATAAATAAATAATGGATGCATGGTATTTTATGTTTTACAGTATATTATTATTTTATGTAGGAAACAAATCTTTATCTATATTTTTCACAACTGAATCGTTTTGAATTTATATAATTTCTACGAGAAATTACAAACCGGTCATTTTGATCGCTTTGGTAGTTCTAGCGTTAAGTTAGAACTCAATGCAACCTATTATGATTTGTATTCTTCAAATTAGTATCGTATCTAAGTTAAACTTCAATAAAATGTTATTCGAGCTTATTTAAGAAATTGTAACTTTAAATCGTTTAAAATGTAACATGGAAATATTCCAGGCGTTTTTATCTAGATTAACTACCATGACGTGCCCCGTTGAAGTAGATTAACTTTGCTCTCAAATATTTATTCGAGCGACCAACGGACCTGGTGATAATCTACACCAGGAAAGATTAGGAAAAAGTATCCTATGTTTGTGTAATACTGGATTAAGTATTTTATTTTAATCGATCATATTGTGCACAGAAATTTATATTCAGCTGTGGCAGAAAATAGTGAATCAGAGTATTTTTTATTTAGCATAGAAGAATTTATATGAAATATTGATTTTGACTCTGACTTTGACTTTGAAATATTGAAATATTTTTAATATTTTTAATATTTTTAATATTTCTAATATTTTGATATTTTAAATATGACCTGTTAGAAATATTAATTATTATATTCGATACCTTTAGTACTAATGTGATAGTTTACGTTTGAGCAATTTTATGGATACGTCTTGCAAATACAGAACCTTTTTTTGAATTTCAAAGTAAACTAAGTCGACGGTGGTAAAACTTGATAAGGCGACTTTTCTTTAGACGCCGGTAGTTTCTTATGATAAACAGTTTAAAAAGTAAACGTAGAATGATTATTGGAATAAGTAACGTACTTCACAAACAAATATTCAGAATAATTGTTTTCTTCATTTTCAGTGAACTCTTCTTCGACAACTCTATGTTTCTCGTAGTCCTTCTAAACTTGATTGAAATTTCATACACTTAGACGTGACGTCTGAATAAAATTTTCATTTTCAAAAATTTTTCGTGAAACTTTTTTTATCTTCAGTATATTTCATCGAAGTCAGTGCATCTTTGATAAGCTTGACCACACTGCCGGTGAAACATGGAAATGCTTTCTTAAAAGGATACGACCAACCATAAGTCTTGCGATTAGATGGTATCGGTCAAAGTTGTGTGACATAATAAGTTAGCAAATACATAGTATGGTTCATTGCTTTCTTAGCTATCAACGTTAAACTATAAACGTATCGCACACTTTTTATTAATAAATGTACTACTTTTTTTTTGCATACTTGTAATTATTCTTTTTGTTTCCTGGAAAATTGATTAATAGCTCGAGAATTAGCGGTAATGAAAAAAATTGTGAAGCCTTACGTAACACAAATTTATCACTTTACTTGGGATTAACGCGACACGAGAAAGTTGTGATCGACGTGGCGCCAGACGCTAAAAATGCGACAGAATGAGAAAGTGATCCCCCGTAATAAATGAGGATACACCGACTACATCCATTAATTGACCCACAAAAATTGCTCATAGTATAATTAAGTTGATAATGTACAAGAAATATTGTTAAAGAAAGTGTAATCGATGATGTAAAGATAGGAACAAAATATTAATCACTCGGTACACCGCCTACTTATATTCTTTTAATATTACTGATTCAATGAAATACACTGTCAACTATTAGAAATTACAATAAATTTTTACTAAGTTATATTTTGTACAACAAAGTTTTTCAGTCACTACGATGAATAAATGAAATATAATAAAATGATATACAATTAAATAGCTGTTTCTTTGAGGTCATCTAAATAACTGTTTCTTAGGAAAATTAACGGAATCCATTTTAGTATTTTATTTTTCACGATACATTTTAGATATTTTATTAGAAATAAATAAAATATGGTGTTTTAGATTTTAGTTATTGCTTTACTGTTTAATTCTATCCATCGATATCAAAAAGTATCTAATATCCTTCATATTACCGCATGAAGATTAAAACAACTCTGGAATCATGATTCCATCCTTAATGGCGTAGTGACGTAACAATTAAAAAAATAAAAGAACAAAAAAAAAGTTACAAGATGCAATTAGTTCAAGGATCCATCCTTCGAGGTTTCGATCCACAGATTTCAATGCACGCAACTCTAACCTCAGCTCAACGTTGTAAATCTACTTCTCCCTTCATCTTTCAAACCGCACGCTGCCGATAAAGATCAGGAGTAATCAGTACATCTGCAACAACACGTATCTACATCATACGGTAAGAACCGCATCCTTGTCTCGCGTCGAAATATTTCAACAAAATCGTGGATCATGGTGTACGGTAAAGCTCGTCTCATTATGCGGTTTCGGCTATATGACCCACTGTGGCGCATTCAAATTAAGAATTCTGAGAAAATCTGTAAGCACAGAATCCTCGATATCCTGTGAA
Source organism: Ctenoplectra terminalis (assembly GCA_019453375.1). Taxonomy (NCBI): domain Eukaryota; kingdom Metazoa; phylum Arthropoda; class Insecta; order Hymenoptera; family Apidae; genus Ctenoplectra; species Ctenoplectra terminalis. The sequence continues at coordinate 20,907 of SMSQ01026080.1, forward strand.
GTTTTATGAAACTTTAAAATTTAGAGAATTATCAGTTGTCTGTTTCCATTATTACTGTATACCAATACCGTAAAATATCATAGGCACAGAGTTGTTAGAAATTATTATCTTGCACCCTGCATGTGAAACTTCTATGACAACTGACTTTGCTGTCTTTAATATTTTAATTGTGGGCTAAAGTTTCTTATTTTAATATTTCTTAATTTTTTTTCTTCTTTTTGTCGATTTCAGAAGTTTCGGAAGACTGAAAATCTCTGTGGTCAATTTACAACATATAGACAAAGCGATTCTTTTTAATACTTTGAAATTTGATTAACCTTTAGAGCAAATCCTTTTTTCTAAAATCTTCCACAGACGCCAATCAATATTCTTTTTTTACCAACTTCAGACGTTTCAGAAGATCGCAAATCTCTGTCCTCGACTCACGACATTTAGCTAATGCAATTCTCTTTGATACTCCGCTCCGCGTTAACTCCCGATCCAACTACATTTGAACGAACTGTATTTCGTTTCAAACCAACAACGAGCTGCCGAGCATCACAATTTCACCACAACGGGATTATTTTATACGACAGATCTTATTCCAGAGCTACGCGTAACTGCACAGCGGCGTGTTGCATAAAAATAATCGCACTGGTTTCCTCCGAGTCGGACATCGCGAAAATAAGAAGAAAAAGAAAAGAAAAAAAAAAAACTGGATCGCGATGAGATAAGCTCGCAGAGATAGTCAACGTACTTACAAAGTTTCGAGGGGTCAGTTTTCGCATCGACGTAAAGAGGCGAGCGGATAACAAGTTTTTCGCGCGAGGAGCTACCGTGTGGCTGCGTTACGCGAGCTGGCTCTCCGCTCTGTCCGGTTTGCCAGCGTCCATTTACCTGTATCGTTGTGCGGCTACCTGACTGGCTGCATGTCGCTGCCTTGGCCTTTAACGATTCCTGGAACGATCTCGACTCCGATTTCTATCGATTCGATTCCGATCTCGCCGATACGCGCCGGCTATCCGCTGGCCTCGTCTCTTTCTCTTTCTTGCCATCGAGAATTTCAGCCCCCGCAAAAGACCCCCGTAACTCGTTTCTGTCGTTTGTAAACAATGCTGGAGCCGGGATGATTGGACTGGGCAATGGTAAATGAAATCTTGGTGGATCTTCGGGCCAGATAGGATTTATGTTACATTGTGGAGCAGGAAACCGGCGCGCGTACAAGATGTCGGTAAATTGGAAACGGGATCGGTGGATAGCGGCTCTGAGATACGGCAGATCTGTTATCATGGATTAAGTTGGACACGCGTAAAAATATGTGCTCTGCGTGTTCGGTCGCTGTTTGTTTCGATACGCGTTGGATTTTAGTGTTCGTGCGCTACGTCTCTTGGATCTGTTCCGCAATAACATGGGCGTGCAGAAGTGGTTCTATGTGAAATGGTCCGTGGTACGCGAGAGGAGATCGTTGTGGCTGTTGAATTGTGTTTTTCAAATAAACTATGGAAATAAAGACATTTGTATTTTGGTTAGCGAGGTGTTTTTATTTTGCTATACTTTTAGGTATTATGGAATTTTTTAGCATTTTAAGAGACCTGGTTTAGGTACTGTGCGGTGTCAAGAAATTTCTTGTTTATTAAAGGTAAGTTTGTTTGGGAGACGTTGATGTGTTTTTAGTGCTACAAAATGTTATTGATTAAGTAAGGTATACATATGTGAAAGAATATCGTAAATTGTATAGAAGTTATTATTAATTACGTGTCAGACTTAATATTAAGTAATTTGATTGTAATAAAAAATATTAGGAAAATTATACGTATATTTTATTTGAAGAGTTTGAATAACACTTTATTTTGGTGTGAGAATGATTGTTCGCTGATTCGAATAAAAACTGCTTAGAGTATTAATGAACGTTTAATTGATTTTCGACTTTTTTAACGAGCTCAGAGATTATTATTTGCGTGTATATACATGCCGAGAAGCTTGAAGATAAGATTTTTTTTTTTTTTTCATTCCAACCTTGCAGTATAATCTCAACCAAGCGTAGTAAACTTATTATCTCTATAAAATGACCCAATTCTTTTTGCAGGCAATTACATTTAACTTCAATTTTCTTTATCCGAACGAAACTTCGTTCGATTAATTGGAACGGTCAGGTACTGGATAAAACAAACAATTAGTAGTAATACTTTCACTTTAGATTCCTGACGATTTACGCAACTCACCGCGAGTAAAACATCCTTTTCTTTGAAATAGTTGCGTTTTATCGTTTAATCTTAAATGAGACAAACAAGAATGGAGGCGACTACGAGCAATTACCTTCGTTTCATAGTAATTGTTATTGCGTCACACACGTGTTCACCTTTTCTAATTTCTTCACCTTTTATCTAATCCTTATTTTAAAGGAAATGGAAATTATCAAAAATTATGCAACGTTGAAAAATATCTCATTTAGAATTAAAGTATATTTTTTTAATTAAATATATCGACGGTGTTTGATATCAAATATTTAGAAAATTATTCCGTCTAAACAAATAATATGTTTAAAAAAAGTTGTTACATACGAAATTAAATTTAAAAAAAACACAAATAATCGTAACGTCCACTCTTGTTCAATTTGACATTATGATTTATGCTAAACTATTACACTTTGCTTCATCTATTTTTTATTTGTCAGTCAGTATCTTATTTTAGCAAATCATAGAAACTGATTTTAAAGTTTGTATCAGAATTTGTGAAAGTCCACTTGATGAATCGATTCGTGACGTAAATACTCGAATGAATCGAAAACCCATTTCCTTTCGTCGTTTTCAAGCCATTAGGTGATAGCTGAAGTCATTAAAGCGTTTCAGTAAATTACATTTAAGTGTACAATAAAATTCTATGTATCAGAGATCATGGCTTCGAACGAGTATTAAAGACACACGTGTATACGAGACAGGTGTAGCGTATTAGGAAATTAAAAATCTGTGTTCTCAATACACGTGTGTCGACATGTTGATATTTCCAATTTTTGATTTTTTATACGTGGATACTCGAGTGTCTAGGTAAATATATTTACTCGATTAATTTCAGGAAATAAAAATTTACCAATTTCTAGGTTGCACTCAAGTAGCGTCACAGAAAAATTATTTGTACAAGAGAAAGGAATATCTCATTGGCAACAAAAATTAAAATAAAATAAAATAAAATAAAGATACCGATAGTATATCAATAGAGATAATATTTTTTAAACTCAGCTAATATTTTAAGATAAAAAAAATGAATCCACCGTCCAGATCGATGCATCTTCCACAGAGGTGAGAAACCGAACGAATAGGTATGAAATTTGCATTGCAAGAGTTCGGCAACTTTCCTCTGCGAGCCGCCTGTAAATAAATGCGATTCGATCTGGAGACTGTGTGGAACAAGAAACGTACAACTGGAACAAAAATCCATCGTCGAAAGTTTCGAAAGTGTCGGTGAAGACGTCTCATCGATTGACAAACGAGAGAAAGAGAGAGAGAGAGAGGGAGAGAGGGAGAGAGAGAGGAAGTGGAAAAGAGACGTCTCGTTACTACGATTAACGACAGGATACGGTAACAAAAGGGAGGCAGAAAGAAAAGGAAAAGTTAGCCAAGTGTCCAGCAGATGTACATATGGTTCGTATGTACGCATTATTATTGGAGTGCAGAAGGAAAGACACGGGTGTACACGTGCTAAACAGAACCCTGTGCACGGTCGGTAGGACCTTTCTTTCACTGGCTCACGTTCTTCGTCTTTTCAGTGGACGGTGAACAGCGCTGGGACAAATCGTGTACATCGGTTCGAGTACCGTTACCAGTTAAAAAGTTTGCTTTTTTACCTGGCGACGTTCCGCTTTTGTTTTTGCTTCGGCCACCGGGAGGGTGAAAATGAAACATTCCACTCGAGGATTCTACGGGCACCCCAACGAAGGATAACATGTTCCGATGGAACGCGTTTGAATTGAAACGACTATGAGATGGGGTTTGAAAAATGTAATTCTTATCGGATTCTAAGTAACGTGTAATTAAAGAGATTTTATTCAATTTTCATCACAATACTTATCCGTTTCTTACTCTTTATATCCGTTAAGATGGAAATTAATTTCTTCGATTAGAGAAACTAAATCGTGATTCAACACAGACGAAAATTTTTTTAAATAAATATTGCTAATATAATAGCCAGAGGTTAAATAAAGTTGCTTAATTTTGTTTCTTCGTTTTTTTTTTTTTTGGTACTTTTCAAGTATTACTTTTTAATATTATTCTAGCTTTTATAGCAATATATTTGTTTGACTTAAAATATATATTATATTTGATAATTTTATTATGAAATCTGCAAATGCGATCATAAAGTAGAATAGATGTTTGCACATTTGAAGATAACTGCCGGTTCGAGCACCATTGTTCGACACGCTGTCCGCTGTCTGCGTCCCTTTCAGAGGAGAACGACTGAGAAAGAGGAGGAGGATCTCTGAGATGAGAGTGTGCCGGGTAATAAGAAAATGCCATGCTGAAAATGTCACACGCTGAGCAGCGTGACGTCACGCTATAACTCGTTTCTGTTCGTTTTCATGCTTCTGTTGTGTTGAAACATCGCATGAGAAGTGAGAGTCCTCACAGAAAAGTGGATCGGAAGACTAGAATTTCGTTGAACGAATGTCTGTGAAAAATTGTATCATCAGATATATAAATTATCTAGAACGTATCCGTTAAAAAATTACTTCAAAATCGATCGAAAGTAACGAAACATTAATTTTATGATTCAAGATGACGATTACCTTTGATGAGAAGTGTCCGAGAGAAGTTTAACGTACGATGTCTCTTCTCTCAGCTGTCCTTAGGGCAAACATGAATCGATTTTTGCAAAATTGCTCGCAGCTGTAACGCCAACGTATCAATCGAAGGAGGAAGTGACATTTTGCGGAGGGAAAGCCGGAAGTTCGGTCACGAGGTCGCGCGAGTAGGAAGCGAGACTGCCGCTGGTTTTATGGAGGCGCAATGTCAAGTGCTACGAAAAGGTCGGACACGGTTTAAACGAACATTTATAAAGGATTCGTTCATGTCGAGCAATTCTTAACCGTTTTCAGGGTAAACCGTGTATTCAGAATTTTGCTTCAAGCTTTCGTTGTTGCAATTACAAATACCACCGTTTACAAAAATAAGTAAAGTTTCCAATTCTTGTGATACGTCTTATTTTAAAAAGAGGCTGTTTAGATAAAATAATATGTAGGCAATATTTTTAATTTTCATATTTCTAATCTTTCGTTTAATATTTTTTAGGTCGAAAATATTTTTGTAGAAAACAATTGTAGAATATGTACAAATTTTATAATTTAGAATAGAATGTTATCAACTTACAAGAACTAGTTTGTACAGAGGTTTATGTATTTCAACACATATTTTGCAAAAATTAATATTCGCGACAATAAACTCAAAATTTATTGAAAAAAAGGGAATAACGTTATTTTATTGAACTTGCATAACATACGCTACCCTTGGATAAAACTTGGATGAAGAAATAACAAGCAATAAACCAGGTAAACCGAGGTACGCTGAATTATGAGGGACCATGAGGAGATCATAGAAACCTCAAGTTGTAGTAAGGGATAAAGGATATAATCATTAACGGTCCAATACCTGAATTCTTTAGGAACATTGACCTGGAAATTCCACGGGACCAATATCGTCTTACGCTTCCTATAAAGAGTTTTTTTTTTTAATAACACATAGTAAATTGCAGGCGAACTATTAAACGCAAGGGTCCCAGGTCAGGTAATAAAGGATTAATAACATGAATCATACAAGGCACAAAAACAAATTGAAGTTCCCACAATTTTCTCTTTACAAATAGATAAAATTGATTAATATCTGATTACTGGAAAATAAAAAATCAGCGCACAAAGCTTCTATTCCAATTTTGTTTTATCATCGTAACGTATCGTCAAGATTGTTAAAATCGTTGCTCGAAATACTTCGAAGTAAATAAGCTTTCTGTTTGCGTCGAATCATAATTGTTATTTTCCTCACTTTTGAAATTAAAAAAGAAAACAATAACAATAATCATGCTATGACGCAAGTGGCATAACTTGTACACAGCGATGAAATTTATCTTACAAATATTTTTTAATTCCTTCTTCATCGCGCTGTCAATTAACGTTACCAAAAAGTAACCTGTTAATACACATTTCCAATTCCAAACATCATAATTATCATATTTATTTATAATCGATATCGCCTTTCAAAAGAAGATCAAATACACGTTAATCCGTTTAATAATTCACCAGAGATCAATCCACGCGATTCGTGTCGCTAGTTATCAATGTAATAAAAATCGTCGTATCTTTTTATCTGATTACGGTCACCGGGTATTAATAAATAGCGTTTGATAGCAGTTTAGAAGTCATGGTTTGTCCAATTAGAGGGTGTCACGGTTTTTCCCATAACATACGGGTCGATGGGGGTCTCTGCGCGGTAGAACCCTAATAGAGAGAAAGAGGGTTAATGTTTTCAACCCTAAACAGATTCTCATGAAGCTATATATAACGGCTAATGGGAGTCAGTTTTCGTTATGGTGGCCTAGCTATATGTATAGATATCAGTCTGGGATATGCGGGCTCTTTGTGGGTCATACGTTTACATACGTGTCCTATGAACGAATTGAAATCTCCATTTCCATTGTAAATCGTATCGTTGTATCGATTTGTGAATGAAAAGCAGGGCCTTCTCTTAGACACATGTTTTTCGTTATCGCCTTTTTTTTTCCGAATATCATTTAAACCGATCTTTTTATGGATACTTTCTAGAACATTCTTTTACCAGAAAATTTTTAAATTTTACGTCCCTTCCAGTTCACCATTATTCGAATAAAAAAGTTTCGTTACTTGTTAAGTAACATTTGATTTGGAGAAGGAATTTATGGGCGAAGTATTTATGTCGTGAAGTTTTCTTGTCTCGCAAAATAGACAATTTAGATTTTGTTCTTTTAGTTGACACTGAAGGTTCAGTGTTTTATTTTGACGATACAAAGGTATCGATAGAGACACATCAAAACAAAGTCAAAGTTGTAACGATTCTTAGCAGGATAATAATTTCTTAACACGTTCCGTGTCACGTGAGCCATCGGTAGTCTATGGTAGTCGACAGAAGTGAAACTTTCATTAGGCGAATCAAAACATTAGTTGCTACACTGTCCGAATCGGATAAACGGAAGGCAAGATCAAAGTGCTTATCAGAAATTCAGAAGCGCTATTTTTCTTTGATCAAACTACTTTGATGTAACTTTTTCGCTTCAACTTAAGATTCCGTTAAGAAACATATTTTTCTCTCGGTATGGAAATATTAAAAACTTATTCTACCGTCGTGTACCACGCGTTTTATATTTTTCGCTCGATTATGTTTCGAACATCATAAAGTTTATACGTTGCACGCACGAAATAGCTGTCCGAAGGGGTCGTTTTGGAATTGCATGAAAAAATTTGTTGCATTACCATGAACCGATGCATCGTATTGTTACGACACATCGAGATCGACGTATAATCGAATGCTAACAATGCGTGGACGGTGGTTATTTACAATCTACAACTTACATCGTGCATGAATAGAAGCTCAATTTCATTCATGCGACTCTTCTCGGTATTCTATCGCACGGCTACATTCGAGCTATCCGATCACACTGCATTGAATACCACAAGTGAAATAATTATTATACATCGTCTTTGGAACGTCAACGGAACGTTCGGTTATCTTTTTGCCTTACTTAACGCACGGTACTAAACTTCATTCAAGCATCTTGAATAAATTATAATCTACGTTCATAAATTTTCATGTTTCGTAATCGTGCAAACAATGATATTTTTTTTTACCAGATTCAAAGAATTTCGACTACACCGAACATTTACAAATATTTATTGAGAACGAATCGAATCGATGAATATTTAACAACGCGTGCTCGAAAGAGCAAGATCGATCCAAAAACATGGAACTGAACTTATAAAAATTATCTTTATCTCCTGCAATGATAGATATTAATCAGACTCTCGTTAACACCGCGATACGGTTACTTTTTATATCTTTTTCTTATTCGATTCGTCATTTGCATCTTGTTACAAACAAACACAGTCATCTTACTTATCGTTACAACATATTGCGTAACTATACTTTACACAAATCGGTGGGTTCTCAACAAACACTTTTTCCAAGTTTCTAATTTTGAAACGCGTATACACAAAACGAGGCGCCGATATCTTCAGCTTCCTTAAATATGAGATAGCAGCAAGCAGACGTGCTGATAACAGCATAATACTACGCTCTTACAAATATGTTTTCTAAATAACAAGCCTTGTACCAATGCGATAAATCAATCTGCGAAAAAAACATTTAAAGCACCGTTCAAAATTGATCTCCTACTTTGAAACATTTTCGCCAACCAACAATATCTCCGTCTACATCGTTAAAATTTCACCAAACTCCAATAATATAACCATATTCGATACCATTTTATTTTTCCGGGCCAATTCCACGGTATAATTCCACAAGATAAATGGAAGAGAGGAAGTTCCATAGGTTCTCAAGGGTACGACAATTCTTAAAAACGCTGCCATGCTACTGGGTACCTCGAAACCACCCTAAATTTCCACCAATGAGAAACACCGATGGATAAGAGGGTCGGAAGCGATTCGAAAATTCGCGGACCAAGGGGTTGCTGGTACCCGTACAACGAGGGAGAGATGTTTCGTATGATTGGCCCGCGTTGTCGGCGCAGTTGCCAAATCTCTGCCGGCAGAGGCGCACGTCTGGTGGGGAGACGGTCGGCAGTAACGCGTCGTTCTATTGGTCGAGCGCGCGGTGCCGCCTTTCAAGTCTCACGGACCGTCGCGCGACCGCACAGATCCTCAGTTCGCATTCGGAGGCCCTGCGAGCTATATCTCTTTGAGAAGGAAAATAAAGAGTCCGACGGGAGCTTTCAAGTTTCCCCCCTCCACGGGAGCCGCGACAAAGATTCTTCGATTCGAAAAAAAGAAAAAAAAAAAAAAAACAGAAAAAGTGCCAAGTTTTCTCTCGCACGTACTCTTCCATTGTAACCGGTACACAGACGCCTATACACGCGTACCCGTCTTTCGTTTTCACGGTGATCTCTGCACGTGACGAACTGAGCATCGAAGAGGCTCGAAAGCAAGAGAGCAACGTGCTTGTTTGACGCGAGAAAGAGAAAGAGAGAGATATAGAGAGAGAGAAGACCCGTTCGAAATTGGTTAATCTCGCAAATCCGACTCGCGGTCCTCGTTGATCTCCTCGTACGTTGAGAAAATCATAAACGGGTGTGCTTCCGATGTAAATCCACGAGAGCGTATATCGTCGGAGTGTCAGTTTTTTTTGTGTTCTCGAAATTGATACGTAATAAACCGCGGTTTTTTTTTTTTCTCTCCTCAATTTTCGCAACCGGCTTTCGTGCCACGACCACGTACACGGAGAGTCCTGCTCTCGAAGGGGAAGAAGGCTAGCCACGGCGGGATCGCGACTGCGTTACAACTTAGCTCCAGTGTGTTTTTTTTTTTGTGCGAAACTGAGGGAACATGTCGACTGCCGTCATGAGCACCGCTATGTTCGAGTGTAGCGAGCATCTTTTCAAGGTAAGATTTTTGTTTTTCTTTTGTCCCCCCTCCCCCCCATTTCTCACACGATCGTTTCGTCCTTTCGTGTTTTCGCGTGTTTCCGTGTGTTTTCTCGCTTCTTTTTTTTTCCAACGTTTATGTTATCGTTACTTGGAACACCATTCGTAGCTTGTATACGAGAGTGTGGAATATTGTCCGATGAATATTGAGCGGAACGAGATTACGGGTACAGTTGGAAAGATCGGGAATTAAATCGTTGCTATGTATAGACCGTCGTGAACTTTGTTGTAAATCAGGTGATGCGTGACACGTTATCTCTCTAGAGATCGCTTTCTATTGCCAGATTACGTTATCTCGAACGTGTTTCCTATCGTTTCGAAGAATCGAGAATCCGAGTGATAAACAGCAGGGCTAGGTTGCAAAGATGGCTGTTTCTCAAGCACGTGGCACAGAGAATACCGAGAAATTGTTGGTAGCGTGGTCGATTCGCGTTGAATTCTCTCGCGTCGGTTGTAGTGCTCGGTGGTACTCGGTGGTACCGTGGCGCAAACATTTGTGCAACGGTGTTGGTACGTATTCTGTTCCGACTGCCACGGTCTATTGCACCGGCGGACAAATATGGAATGGAACGGGTAGAAATGGTGTGTAGGGTATCTGCGTGGCAAAAACATTGCCGCATGCTAGGAAATCGTGCATCTTTGCGAATAAATTACAGGTTCTCGAAATTCAGCGTCGTTATATACGCGATGGGTAGCGTGACTTGTTCGGTTATGGTAACAGAGAGAGAGAGAGCATTTAAATTTGGCGCGCAACGGAAAAACATGGAAGATAAGCGATGCGAGTGTTATTTTCGATCACGTGGTTCCCTGCTTTCTTCGACGTTTATTTCTTTCCGATGAAAGTTCTCCTTTAAACGCGTGTGTCTGTTCAATTTAACTCGGCATTTGAATTTATTTTGAGCTTGGTCGAAAGCGTAACAAAATATTCAAGAATTCAGCTCGGTTTAGAACGAGAGTGAAAAATTCTTGAAGAATTTCTTGTTAAACGTGTATCTTTCAATTTCATACGGTTTAATATTATTTTTATAAACATTTATACGTGTATACGACTTTAAGGCGGCAGGGAATGGAAAGTTTGTGGTTTCTGCGTCAAATTCGTACGAAAACAAATTCGAGCTCTATTTTTTTTTGCACCACGTTAGAGGTCGTTCTCATTGTTGTCGTAAATATCTTTTGATAAGTTTGGGCTCGGCTTTTGGAACTCGATACGTACGTATTTGTCGATATTTGTCGAAATTTGTCGAAACGGTCGCGAGTGTCGCGTTAGAGATATTTCTCATACGGTGGATCGATTGTCACTTGTTGGATGGACGACGACATTGTTGTGTTGTTCGCAGCCGGTGATTCGCTCAAACTTGCGATGACCCGATCCCTCGAGTCGTACCTCGAGCCAACGTGTTTTTGTGTTTTTCCATCCTGCGTAGTTCGCTCGCTCGCTCCTGAAATCACCGTTTACAACGATTCTCACGAGTGAGAATTTGCGTTTCACTTTTATCGCCGTCGAACGTTACGCTTTCTTCTGACGGGAAGATTTATGGGCGAAGACGAGCTCTCGTGCTACGACGGAGTGGAATTTATTTTGTGAAATAAGAAAGGGCGAATAATTGGTGGGATAGAATTTTTTTTATTTTGTGGAATAAAAATTGGGCGAATTTTAAATTGATTTGTAAATAATAATAATAATGGAAGTTCTTTTTGGACTTTACGAATATCTATAAATAATATTCAGCTATTTTTGTTAAATATAAACATGAAATTTTGATCGTTTCAAGATATTTGTATCTGTAGATATTTTTATCATCAATAATTAGTATTATCGACGTAACTAAAATAATTGCTCATTTGCACTGTGTCGTGTTTAGGTTTCAGTTATTTTTGTGCCCACGATATTTGATATTTTTGAATTATTTTTAGAAATTGAATTTTTAATTAGTTCGTGGACTACGTTTATTTCAATATTAGTTTAGCGGATGTTAAAACTATCTTTACGTACCGATCGTAATATAATTTTGACATATACGAGTTTAATATATTTCAGATGATTTCGTAAGTTTTGCGAGAAATATGAATTCATGAATCAAAATTTCACAAAATAAATTCAAACGAATATCAAATGGTGTTGTTTAGATTCAACATTTCTGATAAATTTTACTGTTCACAGTATTCCGTTTTATGTGTTCATCTAACTAGTTTTCGCAAATCGTGTTTCGCATATATCCGTTAATGTTGATACACTCGTATCCCGTCGTCTGACACAAACGTGTTCTATAAACATGCGGTAGAATTGTTCTTCCTTTATTTCGTAAGTTGCCGGTTTCTCCGAAGCAACATTGGAATAAAATTGTATCATATCTGGCGATATTTTCTAATTTGAATACAAATGCCTTTGTTCCACGTTCCAAGAATATTTGTAAATAATTTCTATTACGTTTATAAATATCATT
>SMSQ01026080.1:34969-67680 GCA_019453375.1 Ctenoplectra terminalis
TTATAAAAATTATTAATACAAACCACAGAATATTATAAGCTGTTTATTGTATTTTTATCCAATCCTTTCTTTTTTCTACTATAAAAGAAAAAAGGAATTCCAATAATTCTCTCTAGACCACAATCTACTCCGCTTCGTCAAGAATTCAAATTCACGTTAAGCACACGCTTCTTATCGAGCATCGAGAATTCATTTCAACGGTAGAATGAACTTAAACCGTGGGCAATTGATCAAACGAAAAGCAAAGGACACGTGGGCGACTGGGTTCGCGAGTAAAAATACCACGATCGTTCTATAAATTGTTTCCTCCGTGAATCAAACCTCCATTCATTTATTCATAGCCAAGTCTTGACTTAACTAGCTTACTTCGGTCACGATTGGCCCGGATAAGTGAGTCTAGTGACTACGGGGGCCTTATTGCTTCGAATTACCAACGCAGATACGAGGCATTGAGAATTGAAAGGGCCGAATCGACAATGGCACTTTTTGAGAAAACCAGTTTCAAAGATTGCCATTGCTTACTCTTTTTCTTTCTTTTTTTTTTTTTAACTCGCATTGTACAATTGTGTCGAGTTTTATAAGCATTTACAATACGGTCATTGGGTAGTAAACGCGTTAATGGAGTGGTTTCTCTATAAGCGGGAGTTAAATATTTATAAAATTGGATTAATTCTGTTTATATATGACCGCTGGAACTACTAAGGATCTAAATATATATATTTTTATTAAAGAAATCAGAATGAAAAGTATACCAAAAATTACTATAAAAATACCAATAATAATTTATAAAATTTATAAAATCTATAAAATCTATAAAATTTCTCCTGAGAAATTACAAATGGGTCACTTTTACCACTGTGGTAGTTCTAGTGTTAATACAAACCATTACGTATAAAAATAAAATTTTCAAATCACTATTTAATAGCAACAGTATGAGAAGGTTAAAATAAATATACTTTACCCAAAATGTTTTTGCCATTTCTGTATTATCAACGTCTCGTTTGTATCTCTCCAATGAATTAACATTTTATTTAACTGTGACAAAATATTTAATATTCCCCATTTTATCATACATAGACAAATTATAATAAATTACATATTTATCCAAATTGATATCTGTTGCCCTATTTTATTTATCATAGTTGCCATGTTANTTTTTAACTCGCATTGTACAATTGTGTCGAGTTTTATAAGCATTTACAATACGGTCATTGGGTAGTAAACGCGTTAATGGAGTGGTTTCTCTATAAGCGGGAGTTAAATATTTATAAAATTGGATTAATTCTGTTTATATATGACCGCTGGAACTACTAAGGATCTAAATATATATATTTTTATTAAAGAAATCAGAATGAAAAGTATACCAAAAATTACTATAAAAATACCAATAATAATTTATAAAATTTATAAAATCTATAAAATCTATAAAATTTCTCCTGAGAAATTACAAATGGGTCACTTTTACCACTGTGGTAGTTCTAGTGTTAATACAAACCATTACGTATAAAAATAAAATTTTCAAATCACTATTTAATAGCAACAGTATGAGAAGGTTAAAATAAATATACTTTACCCAAAATGTTTTTGCTATTTCTGTATTATCAACGTCTCGTTTGTATCTCTCCAATGAATTAACATTTTATTTAACTGTGACAGAATATTTAATATTCCCCATTTTATCATACATAGACAAATTATAATATATATGATATATTTATCCAAATTGATATCTGTTGCTCTATTTTATTTATCATAGTTGCCATGTTGCACGAAGGGTAGCTGTACAGTCATTTACAATTCGTAAATAAAATTTGAAATTTGAAATAAGGAATATTTTATAAGTAGCGCCTAAAGCGTTGAAGAATTAAAAGCGCGTCCTTCGTGACGCTCTTGTTGTCGGTATACGAAATTGGTTTCCCCAACAGACGAAAGCAACTGCGACGCGATTGGGCGTCATTGTTTACGTATCGCGTCCGGCAAATGGTACCGGCGTTCGAGTTTTATTGTGACTCTTTTCCACTCTTTCCTTTTCAGCTACACCAGCTCGTAACTTTCCTCGGCAATTTCTCCTCGACGATTTCGAAACTCGTTCGATCGAGAGAGCCTTTCGACTTTCGTGTTCGGTGTCCATCTAAGGCCCCACTTGAAATTTGGACTCGAGTAGTTAGATAATATTCCCTTTCGAGTCGGTTAGGTTCGTTGCTTCTTTTTTTTTTTTTCTTTTTTTGACCCTATAGCTCTCGAGTATGTGGGTTTATCTGCTTCCAGGAAATAGCCTCTAACGAGCTTCTTTGTGTCATAAATTCTGTTTTACTCTCGTGTGTAACTGGTTACAATGGTAAATGGAATCTTAAATCTCTCGAGTTATTATTTTTCTATATTTTGACCTTTGATCTCTGTTCTAGGATTGTGATAAAATAAAGTATCATTTAACCCTTTGTAACTATATTAGTATAAGAAAATTTATTGAAGGATGTTAATATCAGTGTTTTGGAAATGTAAGTAGAAATATTTGTATTCTTTTTTAGTTTTACCACAAAAACTTCTGAAAGTGCTAATGTATATTACACGACTTAACAGGAAAATAAACAGAAGCAACTAAATAGTATTCCACTTATGAAAAAAGAAAAATTACACTTTTAATAGAATCAATCAAACATCAAAAAGGAGAACGAGTTCTCGCATAGTACACATTCTTGAGTGATATTCTTTTGTATTACACTACGCAACAATTTCACGTTCAAACCTGAAAAAAAATACTAGAGGTAAGCAAAGAATTAATTTTCAAATTTGAGATCATAAAATGGCACTTCTAATGGAACGAATCACAGGTTAAAAAACAGGAAAAAGAAAATTCTCGGAGCTCACACGTAAGTCCATGCCTCGAAAAGTCACATAACACCGAGCATAAACTTCAAACATCATAACAACCGTACACATCTAATAAAACATGCATGTAACGTTAGTAACTTCAAAGAAACTGTTCACGTTTGAATACCAAGAACCACAATATGCTCTCATCTTATTCCATCCGTGTACAGCGGCAGCCGTGTATGCCTCTTTTCATATTTCCTACCGTCGTCCGTTAGAAACGAAATTTATTCAAATATCGTGGAACGAGGCACCGGGACGCTAAATAAACGGAAGCATAAAATATATAAAGCATAAAAGCGTTAGAGAAAATGGCTCGCGACGACGACAGCCTCGTCCTGGGAGACTTAAATTATTTATCGCGAGAGGATAGAAAAGACAGGTTGTTTGAGAAGGCTGGCTCGAGCCGGTGATCAGGGCACGTCGAACGAAGCATCAGGTCTCTACCTTCCCCGTGGAATCGTTCGGTCTGGATTTTTCTGAAAGTGGAAACCTCGCCCTGAGCGAAGCAACGTGTCCGATGCACGCACACATGCACGCCGCTCTGGCAACAGCAACAAAAAGCGGCTCGGTAAATGCAAGCCGCAAGCAGCGTAGGAACCTGTTGCTTCGGATTTACGATGGAAAGAGACCCAACGGAGGAAAAGGCTGAGAAAGATAGAGAGGGTGAGCGAAGACCTGAAAGGGAGAAAACGAGCCACGATGGCTAGACAGGGTTGGAGCCTAGAGACGCGGAAAAGTAAGATGGGAATAGGCGATGGAGCGAATCGAAGCGATGCTGGATACGAATGGGGAAAAAGTTTTAAAAAGCGGAAAAATGGGAACGAGATGAAGAGTGGAGACGTAAGAACGATGGCTAGACAGGGTTGGGTCTTAGAGACGTTGAAAGGCGGAACGAAGATAGGCTGTGGAGCGAATCGAAGCGATGTTGTTGGAAACAAATGAAGAGAAAGTTTATAAAAGAGGAAAAATTGGTATTGGATTAATAGTGGTAGGATAGGAACGAGACGAGGAGTTGTAAGGTAATAACTATGGCTAGACAGGGTTGGATCTTAGACGTTGAAAAGCGAAACGAAGATAGGCGATGAAGCGAATTGAAGCGATGCTGGAAACGAATGAAAAAAAAAAATAAAAAAGTGAGGAGATGGAAATGGGATGAAGAGTTGAAAAATAGGAACGAGATGAAGAGTTGAAAAATAGAAACGCGAGATGAAGAGTGGAAAAATAGAAATGCGAGATGAAGAGTGGAAAAATAGGAACGAAATAAAGAGTGGAAAAATAGGAACGAGATGAAAAGTAGAAAAATAGGAACGAAATGAAGAGTGGAGAAGTAACGATGGCTAGACAGGGTTGAATCTTAGAGATATGGAAAAGCGAAACGAAGATAAACGACGAAGCGAATAGAAGCGATGCTTTAACAAATGGAAAAAAAATAAAAAAGAAGTGAAGAAAGGCAGAAAACAGCTCGCATATGTTTGTCTTGGATAGAAATGGAAATTGGCGAGTAAGAACGATGAAACGACATGAGACGGTGCACATGCAGGCTTAAGAAAGAAGGAAAGAAACTCTTTGTGCTCGGTTTCTATGCAAACTTGAGCACCAAGCTGGTGCCGTAACATGGTCATGGTGTGTTCTCCTTTATACGGTTCCGAATTTCCCATATTTTTGAAAAGAAACTGGCTCTGTAAAGAAAGTGGTTAGACACAGGAAGGGGCTGAAGCGTTGTTCGTGCACCTTGCTCCCTCTTTGCATGAATTTACGAGTGCTTCCTTTCGCTTTGCTTGGGTCACGTTAGGTCGTACATATTATTCGAGCTGTGATTTAGTTGATTTTTATTCTTCGTAATTAGGAAAATGTTGGTGGAATTGGAGCTTAATCGTAAGAACAATTGTTGTAGATAGACACTCAACTGTCCGTGAATTGTAGGAGAGCAAAAAACAGTGTCACTTTTTGCTTCGTGATCTTGCATATCGTTTATAACGATCCATTGCCATTTATCGGTTCATTTTTATGGTACCTGGCTGTATCTTGTTATCCGGTTTAAAGTCCGTGTAATCTTAGATTGAAGTAGGGCAAGCAAAAACCACTATTTCTTTCTGAAACGATATTGGAGCTGTTGCAACTGTGCTATAAATATATTTGATCAAATATAAAAAGAAAGAAAAACAAAATATAAAAATTGATGCACCTCTATTTTAAAAAACAATTTCTTTCTTTTTTTTTTAATCGTATTTTATTATTACACTTTATTAATCTCTCTAATATATGTAATTTCATTCGTCTCTTTGGACTGGAAAAAAATTACATAAATATTGAGAAAAATAATAGGGAAAAAATGCTACATTTTAAGAAACCGGTGTACTATTTTTTTAACAGTAAGATAAATAATTAGGCGAGCCAGGTCGAACCGGTTGCCTCCGAGTGAAATGCACGAATTAACCGAACTGTAACACTAACCGTAAGGAACTGGGGGGGGGGGGGACATCGGTCGAGTGCTTTTTACGGTGGTGGACCGCCGTTGAAAGAATTTCTCATATTCCTGAAAAGAAACTCGGCGAACAAAAGGGGGCGGTAGGTGAACAGGAAGGGGCTTCTGGCGTTCGTGCACCTTGCTCTCCTCTGTGCACCGAAAGAGAGGCGGTTGCTGTTGCGTGGAAAATATTTTATGGACATAAATTTGCATGATGTTTCTCCAAGTAAGACGTGGTTTGCTCTAGGAAACCCCGTTGCCTTAAGCGTGAAAATAAATTTTATTAATGTGTTATCTCATTGAGCTACTGTTTAATGGATGTCTGCGAACCACCTATGTAAATGCATTCTGGTATTGCAACTCATTATAACAGGGTGCTTAGATCATGCAATATGCCTCTGTCTACTTTTATTCTGCTTCTGTTTTTGATTTTAAAGAATTTTCTTTTTAAATTATACGCGGTAGATATGCATTGCTGATTTTTTTACTTATTTTATCTTTTCTTTAATCTGAAGGTTTGAACGTTATATAAATTGCATATAGCGGTTTTTTAATTTAAATTAAAAAGAAATAGTACTATGTAGGTTTGAGAGTAGTTTCGAGTCATTTAAAAAAAAAGAATACTTTTAGTATTTGTTCTTTATTTTTTTTTTATTATTTTTAAATAACGAAATAGATGTCGATGCGACACTAAACCTCCACTTAAAACAGAAAAAAAGGCAAATGTTTCATGGTCTGGTGAGCTATAATAATTAATGAAGCGCGGAGATATTTAATAAATAGGATTCAAATGAGTTAAAAAAAAAATCTATCGGTTCAGTCCATTTTTATTTTTGTTTACGGTGTTAGAAAATTGCAACTTTCTAGACGAGAGTGAAACCAAATAATTTCTCGATTCATTTTTTAATAAAAGCGACTCATAAAGTCCTTTGATTTAGAATTTCGAACAGGTTTATTAGCTAAACCTTTTTTTTAATTTCTGCTTTTGCAAGAATATAAATAAGAATGTGAAATATGTTTGAACACCTTTTTTAAATCCTATCAATGAGACAGGTTAATAGTCGGTCCCTTTATTAATGAGTAGTCTTGAATACTGGTTTCTTGAAACGTTGCCAGCGATTCGTTCACACAAACGCTTGAAATTTCATGCTCCCGCTTTTTTTTTACGCGTAACTGACTTACACTGATTGGCTTCTTAGCCATCTACTTACCAGGTGCGCGTATCTTTTTTTGCTCGTTTATCAGGGCGGATTCACCGATTACACTTCGAGGTCTTCGGTCGTCTTTCCTTGTTCGAGCTAGGTTCCCATATTTCTCAAACGAAACAGATTGCGAGAGGGAAAACAGAACACAGTTTCCTCCAATTCATGTCCCTCCTGTCCAAACATTTTATTTCACCACCCTCCCAATTTTTCTGACACCTATCTGTAACCTAGATCTTCTCGTATATTAATTTCAAATTCTTTTAATACACTAATTTAGTTTCTTCATTATTCTTTGCGGGTTTCTATTCACAATCAATCTAAAAATGTAAAAGTGTACAAAATGCACGTATTATAAAAGAATATACAAGATATTCAAATTGGAGAGCTTTTTATGATCCTCGGTAGGTGAAATAATTTTCTACCGAAGTTCTACTTTTCTTTTTTACTATATCCTCAATAATTTGTATAAAAATCCACAATGTTAAGATTGATTTCCTTTCTGAGATAAAAATGTAATGCTAAAATTGGAATTTTTGTGAATTTTTAAAAAACTCTCACCGTGTAGAAAGCATCCAAAAAATATCTGAATTATGTTCAGAACCAGATGGAATCTCTTTTTTCATTCTTTCATCAGAGAATTCGGCTTGTCTTCCTTTTGCGGTTCTGGTCGCAAAAAAGTATTGGACGAGTCGCTCGAAAAATGTTCCCATATTCTGAAAAGAAACTGGATACACAAAAGCCTGAGAAGGCGAAGGAGGAAGGGTGCACCTAGTGTGCACCTTGCTTTTCTGCGTTATTCACAACGCGTTCTGTTCCCAAAGGAAGCCTAAAGGCTGTTTCACACGTGAAAAAGCGAGAGTGCCAAGTAATATTTTTTCCTGGCATTGTCTCTTCTTCTAGCTTCCCTGGGCTTCTGGCGCCACACGATTTCACTTTCACGCTTGATTTACCCACCGATCCATCTTTCCAATTAAAAATACTCGACTTTCCACACCATGCTCGATTCCGTCGAGAAGATTTAGGCCAAGTTTCTGTTTCGAGTCGTCTGACTATTAACCGACGACGAGAAATTCCATGTTTATGGGGATTCTTTACTAAGAATCAGAGAATTTAGCATTCTGGAGTTGTTTAATTGTGTTGGAACAGATTATGGCTGAGAATTTTATTGTTTTAGAAAGTGGTGCAGGTTTGACAAAGGTAATCAGGTTTCTTTGATTTTTGCAACGAAAAGGTAGCTAAAATTGGGACCACGTGAAAAAAAATATATTTACGTAAAAATGTTAGCGTAAGTGAGAGGGAAATTTATTTTGAGAAAAAATATCAGAATTAATCAAAGTGAGGAAACTTCCAGAAACCTTGGCAGGATTAAGATTTTTTTACAGTAATTGCGATGAATATATTTATAAAACTCATCCGTCTTTCATTTTCTCAACTTAATTTGTTTCTTGGTATTAAATGGACACGTTGGTAAAAAATTAATACAACGATCAGATAAATAGTAAAATATTTCTTAAAAAAAATTCTTTTATTAAAAAAAGAAACAAAAATTATAATAATTATAAATAGTTCTCATCGTTCACAAAACGATCAAAGCATTTGCACGTTAATCCCAATATACTATTCCTTTTATGATAAAAATGTGTGAAATTGCACCAAGGAACGGATGAGGTTCGACTTATTTATATTCCTATAATTACTTTCAATATAATCCTGAATCACGCAACATTTCCTAACACACCCTAATAATTACAATATTCCTCCTACCTAATAAAAATATCACTACAAACAATTCATTAAAGACATCAAAGAAACCTCTTTTTGCACCTTGCACGCCTCGTAAGAAGCAAAGTCGAATAAAAAGTCGAGCTCGTGGGAGCTGTTTAATAACCAGCCGTTGAATAAAACATATTCAGTGCGGAAGGTTAGTGTAGTTAGTATCGTCGCAAAAAATAGTGTTCCACGGTGTATCTTTAATAACAATATCAGCGAGGATACAGAGAGAAAAAGAGGTTGTTTTGTAGTAGCGATCCAAGCGAGACTCTCGAAGAAAGGCGTGTCGTTGGAGCGTGCAGGCGTTGCATTACTAAAACATTATACTCAGAACACGAACCTTGTTGAGAAAGGTAGGAATAGTGATTAGCGCAGAGTGCATAAGTATTCTACGTGCATCGGACAGTTATTTTGAATGAGATATTGTGTTGTGTTCCGCTGCGCGACAAGAATAATGAATTCATCGTTAACGACTTATTATTTCGTTCCTATTTTTCTCTTTCTTTTTTTCTTCCTTTTCTTCTCTCTTCTTTCCACCGAACGATTAATTAATCGTTAACGACGAAAGGAAAACTGGAACGCTGGAACGGCTGTGATTTAAAAAACGAAAACAAACGTGAAAGTTGGCTCGAGCGTTTAAACCGTGGCGCGTGAAAATAGGCCGCTGAAAGAAAAATGGCGTTCGAACGGCTTTTCGTGGAAACTAGAAAATGTATTCGAAAATTTTTGCCCTGTAATCGATAACTGGGACTGTTCTCCAGTTTCAAATCGAGTTCACAATTGATTTGGTTAGAAACGCGTGCCGATAGCTGGCTTGTCTTAAGCCACGAGGCCTCTAGGTAGGCTTGCAAATGGTACTTTCTGGTCGGCTGAACTCGTTAGTTGCATTAAGTAAAGCTTCTTTATCTTCGCAAAAATGTTATAGGCTTCCGGTGTAATTTATCTCGGTATAGCCTGATTATTGCTCGAGTAACTTTGATTTGTTATTCAGGTCGCTGGTTATATTATTAATTTTTACTTCGGCAATTAATTGGTCTGTCGTCGGTTCTTGTTACATTAAACGGCGCTTGGAGTAATCGATGTTTATCATCGACGCGTCTTAAAGCTTCTATTTTATGTATATTCGCACCTAATTTGTTTTCATACGTTCCCTTGTTTTCGTTGTGTAACTGGAGCAATGTTGGTTTGATATCAATATTAAATATGCATGGCGTGTAACTGTACGATAATAAATACATTGAATATTGATCTGTCTATGAACTGGTATGCCAAAAAAAATTTTTTCTTTTTCTTTTCTGAGCGAATCAGAAACATCTGAATAATCATAAATTTTAGTTTTTACTCATTTATTTTTAGGTAGATATTAAATGCTAGCAAAAGCATGGCTATTAACTGTACTATCTTTAATCGTTGGATAATTTTAAACGTAACGATAATTCAGGAAGGAAGATCTGCTTACCGTTAGTTAGATCGAGGCAAGGATTCGCTTTCTCTGCCGTAAATTTGCAATTATGGCGTTTATGATACAATAGAGAGATACGTGCGTATCCCCATTATGGAATTCATTAAGCATGGGGTAGCTTGGACGAAAATGGACTGCGAGTATATGGAACGTTGTTAACGAGAAAATCGATAAGATATTCCACACGCGAACCGAGTTCTCTTTGCTTACTTTTGGCCACGATTTCCCCTTTTTCGCTAATCGTTGCTTTAAATCGCTATAAATTTGTATACAAACATTTTGTGTTACAAATTTGCTCGTTCCGCGAACGTTTCCGTGCTTTGCAAACTTTGTTTTTAACAGTGCTTTTTTCCCCTTAGTCAATTTTTAATCCAACTTGCTAGGGAACGTTTCGTAAAAATGTTTCAGATCTTAAGAGTGGTTGACTTAATTTTTTTTTTTAAATAGTAGATGTACATAAATATTTTCTGACGGTAGAAATATATAAAGAGACGAATCCTGAGTGTGTCCTAAGATCTATACTCTTCGAGGTAATTAATTAACATACAGGGTGGACCAGTACAAATTAGCACTGTGGAAGTAAAAGAACAATTTTTTAAAATGATTCATATTTTAAATATCTTTTTATTAATATTTTTTAAAAAATTATTTTTTATATTCCAACATTTTCGACAATGCAGCACAATGCGCATAGCAACACACTTGCCACCGGAAGTTAATTGTCGTTAATTTTTTTTTTTTGCGAGCACAATGCACACGCTTGAATAATACCACGTATACGCGTCACTCGAAGGAGAACCTTGGGAAAGAATTGAAATCGCTTACAGTGTGCAGGTTTTGTTGCCAACGTTTGCAGAAAGATTTCACCGACCTGTGTTTCCTTCCTATTTATCCGAATCCCTCTCGTAGCTCAATGACTCTCGAATAAAAAAAAAAGAAAAAAATTATACTCGAGTAAAATACGAGCACCGAAAGTATTCGATAATTGGAGAATGAGCTAATAATGATCGAAAAACAAGAACAGTGGCGAAACTGAAAATAGAAATTGAACATATGGTTAATTCTCCCTTACTTGCATCGTCGCGCGCTCTCTTTTTCCGTGAAAAATGGCAGGAAGGGTAGCTAGGAAAAAGCGGACGAGGTGAAAGAACAAAAAGGGGAAGGAAACAAGAAGAAAGAAAATGGGAAGGTAGCTTGAAAACACAGCGCACCCTTTTTGTTCGGCCATGTGTACGGAACGCTTGTGGTTTTTACAAACACGTACGGACCGCACATGTGCTTTCTTTGCCCAGTTGGATTTTTCTTGGACTTGTGTAGTAATCTTTTTAAAGCGTTTCAAGTACTCGTCGTTCCACGAAGTGAGAACTTTATAGAAACAAGATCACTCTTGTGCGGGGTAAAATATTCGGAAGGAAAATAGCGAAGCAGAAGCGCAACGATTTTATTAGCGTTCGAATATTGTGATTAATTTATAAGAAGAAATTTTTATAAATAGATTTTGCTCGAAGACGTGTGATCGCTTTACGCGAAAACATGGACGAAGTACGAGCACAGAGCAATTGTGTTTGGATGTTACAAATAATTTCTTTTCGCGAGAATAATTTCTTGATCGAGAAAAAAAACACTTGATGGAATACTGAATTTTTAAATTATTTCTTTAAATATTTATAAATTTCCTATTACAATAAAAAAAAAGATACTTGCTTGTACAGAGCTAATTTATAGATTGCGGGCTTTTGTTGCACATTAATATATTTATAGATATAATTAAAAGAAATAGAAGCTAGACAGGCAGTTGTTTCATTTATGTTTATTTGTATATTTTTAATTATTACGTTGATTAAGTATATTTTTATTCTTTCGAAGCTTCCATAAATGTATCGAAATCGCAGTCGGCTAATTAAAATACTCCAAATACGAACTTAAACAGACATACCAGAACTTAATTAAGATCAAGATCAAGTAGCAACCCTAGATCACATATCATGCGAAAATAGCTCGACGAATGTGCCCGAGAGATTTTTCCAACGCAATACCGTCCATTCTCGTTAGCCAGTAAATTTAAACGAGGCTGCTGGTGGTGAAACGGCAAACGGAGCAAGGGGGGAAAAGTAAAAACTAAAAGGGAGCATGAAAGCAGGCTCGGTGGCAGCAAGCACCCTGTGCTCACCACGAGCTGGCTGCGTGTTCGTCGGTACTTGCACACTTGCTCTTTCGATGCACACGTGCATCCAGTTTCTTTATGCACAGGAAAGTCTTCGTGCTCATGCAGCGACGCCTGAATCACGCGGCGTTGCACTCGATGCACCGTGTGTTTTATGAGCAGTCGACTCTGGCCTCTGCATAACTCTGTATTTTCGTGTTCCACGGATGCATTTGGTGGCTCTTTGTTCTCTGTGGACATCATGATTTCATCGTGACTCTGTATTCATCGTCTATCTTTCGTCCGTTTGCACCTTATTTTTATTTATTTTTGCCTTATTTTTGCCTTATTTTTGCCTTATTTTTATCTTATTTTACGGTTACCTAGGTACCATGTGGTTCAATTGCGATTTTTATTTTGCAGTATCTATGCACAAGTCAAATTTTTCTTTGAATATGATAAAAAAATGAATAATATTAAAAACGAATTTAATGAATGTTCACATACACGTGGGCCATTGGCTATAAAAAAAAAATTAAACGTAAACGTCCTCAAAGAAGTTAACACTAGAAAAAAGTTTGTAAAAGAAAGAAATCTTTAACACTGTATTTTGAGAAATTACAAACTGGTCGATTTTGACCCATTTGATATTTTTGGCGTTGAAGCTCTGTTAGTAGTTGTAGCAAAGTATGAACAGCATGAGAAAGTAAGAAACTCTTTCTCATGCTTGTTTATACCGTGTGTACGAAGCATGACTGGGATAGATATTTTATGTACTTTACTGGACGATGTGTTTCTTGTACGAATAGGAGAGGCGTTCATTGAAATTGCTGTGGCTACTGATAATGCTTCATGCTTTATGGTTTGGTTCGCTGATAGGGGTTTGTAGTGTTACGCATCTCTGTTCAGAAGAATCCTATTAGGTTTGAATTATTTATCGTACGTTGGAATAACACGGTGTTTATGTAGCAATTATAGCAATGACTATAATTTCTTAATACGTTGTCAAACTATTATATTATTCCTAATGATTTGATTTTTTCTTATTTTACTTTGACCAATTTTCTTCCACAACATAACAATTTATTATTGTTTCTTAAGAGTATTTGATTAATATTAATTTTTTTAACTCGCTACAGTTTGATAAATAATTCTTTACATTTGCGACCGACTAATTTTTTTGATAGATAAATATTCATTTTTACAGAAATTAATCTTCAATAATCTTCATGCTTCACCATAATAATTTTTAATTTCCCCGTTGAAAGATTTTCCTATAGTTTTTCTTAAAATAGCTAGTCGTGTATAATAGAATCTGTTTTTCTTGCGATGTTATTAAAGTTCTATGATAATAATTATTTTACGATTTAATACACGGATACAAATCAACCCAACGTAAATACACAATAATTTATCGAGTTGCATAAGTTCCTTGCACAATGCGACTCCATTATGGAAAATTACATTTTGTATTGAGGAGAAAACGTAGTACCATGGTACACACAATTAGTATCGCACACATGATTCCCAATAGAGAGGAAACAACGTTTGCTGGTACGAGTCAGTTTCATCTGTTTATGCAATGAAATCGCGTATTTCCAGTTAAATGCATACCGCGAAAACGTAATATCAGCTCTTTACATTTTTAGCAGAAAAAACGATACGTGATTCACTGTTTTGATTTTTCTCGTTATTAATTCCAACAATTATTATGCATAGTCTTTGTAGGATTTGTCTTATTGACTGGCTTCGGTACTGCTGTATCATTCTGTATACTATAATTAACACGTATTAGGCATTAAAAAAAAAATAATGCATGAATTCGATTACAAATACAATTTTACCTCATTCAATATACTTTCGCGACATTTTATTTATAAACAGAAGTTTAAAACAGAATTTTATTTCATTCAATAATAGTTTCACAATTTTTTATCTATTTTTCGTCTNTGTTTATGCAATGAAATCGCGTATTTCCAGTTAAATGCATACCGCGAAAACGTAATATCAGCTCTTTACATTTTTAGCAGAAAAAACGATACGTGATTCACTGTTTTGATTTTTCTCGTTATTAATTCCAACAATTATTATGCATAGTCTTTGTAGGATTTGTCTTACTGACTGGCTTCGGTACTGCTGTATCATTCTGTATACTATAATTAACACGTATTAGGCATTAAAAAAAAAATAATGCATGAATTCGATTACAAATACAATTTTACCTCATTCAATATACTTTCGCGACATTTTATTTATAAACAGAAGTTTAAAACAGAATTTTATTTCATTCAATAATAGTTTCACAATTTTTTATCTATTTTTCGTCTATTATTTTATTCTTATTATTCCGAAATTTATACCATTTCAATTATCGCGCTTTATAAAATTTTCTATCTAATATCAATTTAACCAAACGACGAATTATCCTTCTCAGTTAATTTAGTATAAGTCTATCAGTGACCACAATTAAGTTCGAAGAATATATATGAGTTCAAAGAATCTCATACTTGATCCAAAATTAACTCTATATCATCTGACGCAACTGTACCTGTTCGTAAAATTACACACTGCTTTGTAATTTTTTTTTTTACACTTTTCTGAATGCATTATGTTGCCTTTCGTTGCATCCTATTAGATTCTCTTTGCATACCAAAATTAACACGTTCATAAAAATTAGGAACAATTTAAGTAACCGAAAAAAAAATGCAATTTACTGTGTTATTTCCTTGAGATCCATGAAAACATGCTTGTAATCACACATAGTGTTCACCTCGATCATATTCCCGTTCCACAAGTCCCACGTTTATCCACAACGGAATGCACCAGAGGTTGGCTGGAAAAAGGCACGTGTAATTGGCCTTTGATCCTTCAAGATTATTGACCGTTGGTTAATTGCCGCAAAAATCATCGGCAGTGGATTTCATGGTCTTTAATTACAAGACGAAGTTTGAGGCGCGGCAACAAAACACGCGGTTTGAATGGCTTTATCGTAGATTGTCTATCTAAACGTATCGTACGATTCGCTTCCCGATTAGGGAAATCGGTACTTTTTTTTATCGTATCGTTCATTAGCGGCGACGGTATCTGGATTTTTCGAAAGTCTTCGAGTCGCAGATACTTTTCATTGCGAGCCGCATGAGATTTCTAATTACCGATAAATCGTGATTAATTTTCAACGTTTTTCAACTCCGACACTTGTTAAAATTAAATTCCTATCGATACTCTGCCTACGGACGACAGAATATTTTATAATTCCCATTTTACCATGCATGATAAATTGCAGTAAATTATATGTAATTACAAATTTATAGCTGTTCGATTTCGTTTAACGCACTCGCCATGTTGCGTGGTGTCATTCTCAATTATTGTTGATTGAAATAAAAATTGAAAGTACGGAATATTTTGTGAACCACGCGTGAAGTGCTAATCCTGATTCGCTCCTTGGATGAAAATTCATCCCTTTTCTGCTTCTAGATCAAATCTTAGGTTTTTTCATAAGTCAACTGCAATCTAATGTATTTAATTAAAATATGAAATAGTGAGTAAAAAAAACCAAGTTAATATTTTTTCTAAGACATTAATACAGTGCATAAAAAATTAATAGTATTCCTGTAACTATTTCTGAACAGTGTATGAGGATTAATACATTCTTCACGAGGTGACTCATATATTATTAGTAGACTGCAGATCTTTATGCATTTATAGGAAATTTGAAAGCTCAAAAATACATGGAATATACATAATGAACAAACTTGTATAAATAAGCCCAAAATATTTAGCGATTAAAACAATTACCTACCTAGCTTCAATCTTCTTCGATTATATTCATAAATATCTGAATTTGCATAAAAATTCACTCTAGGTCCATGTTACCCATTTTTTTTTTGTAAAGTTATCATATGGAGTAATACAAAAAAATGATTTAAAGAAAATGTGTTTTTGGAGCCACTAAAGAACGTGTTAAAATAAAAAGGAAAAAAAATGTAGACGTTCCTTATTGATGTTCACGTGCGTAACAAACAAATTGAATCAACGATATATTTAAACCGTAATTATAATAATTTACCACGGTCGAGGCGTCTTGCATATGCAAATGAATGCTAGCCGTTCACCGTGGCCTCTCAGCCTCCTGTTTATATTGTTCTTTAATTAATTCGTTATTTTCGGTTTATTCTGGTTCTCGTTTCTAACTCCGGGTAACGAACGAACGTTACACACACCATCGTTTCAACCGGCCCAACTTTTTGTATTGTCTCGTGATGAATTATCGTTACGAGTTTGAATGGTACATTGATTGTGGGCTAACGTGTTTCCTGAGCGGTTTAAGCCTGGCTCGCATGTAGCCACGTAAATCGTGTCTGTACGCAACGAGCAAACGACTGAACCGTGACTTGCCCTCGATACACGATGAATAATGTGTAGAACAGTTTCCTCGACAATCGGAAAAATATCATTTTTCAGCCAGCTAACGCCGACCACTATTTTTTTCCTTCGTTGTTCTCTTCAATTACTTTAGCTGGTGGTGCAATGTTGATCGGTTTAGCGTTTAATGACATGCCTGTGAAATACTTTGTTTATTTTTTTTTTCTGTCTTTTTTTGGTCCGTAGTAGCGAATAATAAACGTTCAAGAAAAGAAAGTGTGATTAAATATTTTTTTGCAGTAGGAACGAGGTATTGAATTCTGCAATTTTCTTTTTCTTTTTGAACCTTATTCTTTGTCCAGTTTTTATTATTTGCTCAGTGGAATATTATATATCAGCGGTTCTCGAGCGTTTCGCGAAGACAACCAAAATGAAAATTTAATAATTACAATTCCATAAAGAAAACATTATATTAAGAAGAGATTAGGAAGAGATTATATGCTTAGTTAATTACACTTATATTTTTGGTATTTTATTTCTATTAGAATATGGTTGCTCAGAATTGAGACAATAAAGATTTTGAGAGAATTGAGAGAATAAAGTCTGAGGTGTAGTATTGCTATTAAAAAAATCTATTATATATTATATATAATATATATAATTATATCTGGACTTCGTTCAACACGTTCGATTTCTCGCTCGATTCATTCCCGCCCAATGTTTCGCGATCGAGTCCCATTAGTATGGAAAAGCAGAGGAAACGGGAAGGAAAAGTTTCGAACAATACGTTCGTGGAAGCGTGAGTAGGCAACCACGTGGGTTGTGAAAACTGTTTAACTTTCTACCAACGGTGAAACGTTACAGAAGGTTGATTCTGATAAAAGCAAACACAATGGTATTCGTATGCAAGCGCGAAGCAAATAGTGGACGCAGAGATATTCCGCATACCCTATCCACGTACGTGGCCATTGAATTTTTTATTAGATCTGGTCGTCGATACGATAATTCCGTAAAATCGTCGCGATAAAATTCATCGGCTATTTTTTCATCCAAGTTATAAAAAGCATCGGTGTTTGAATTTATCAATTTATCATCCTTGCGCCTGTTTTTCAATATCGTTCCACGGAATATTTATTGCCTCGGTGTTAGTCGCAACGCGCAAATCGAAGTAGATCTGCATGCGAGTAGATCAGCTGAGAAAACAAACTGTATATTTAAGTCGTGAAACTCGTCGCGTATTAATAAATGCCATCCAATATATTTATTCAGTCATTAATGTTCGTCTCGTTGTTTGTTCGATGGAGCAGTGTTCCGTTAGATGATTGATCTTCAAAGTAGTAAAATTAATTTTCGAACAACGGAGATTAAACTATGTCTGAATTAAATTTTTGTTTTTAATTAAAAAGAAATTATATTCAAAGAAATACAATTCAATCGTCGATCATTCTATTGTTAATTTCGTGATAAGTGAATTTTCAATATGAACGAGAAATTACTAAAATCACAATTTTTTTTATTTAATATCTTGTATATTTTCTTCGATCAAGAATTAGTTAATAACCAATAATTCAATGCTCACCTTGAATTCTCGAGTACCATCATTTGACGCGCAAAAGTAAGTTTCTACTTCTTGTTTCGCAGTCGAAAAAGAAAAATGAAAAAAAGTTTCCTAAAAATTGCATTTGAAACTGACGAATCGTTGAGTCAGCGAACAATGTCCAATAGAGAGGAGGTATATATCGTGAGTTGCAAAAAGTGTCATTGAACACAGCTCGAGGAAGCGAGGAAAAGAGAAACAAGTGCAGCGAATCGGCTCTTGAAAGTTGGGATCTGGTTTTTACATGGTCGTCGCCATCTTTTCCACTCGCTATCAAGACTGAATCATACGTTAGTCATCGCGTTTTACAATCACTCGCGTACCGTGCACACGCACGGTGGTCACGTCTTGACAAAGGGAAAAACCAGCGTGCCAAGTCTCGAAAGGGGCGACACGCTCTTCTGCGCCGGAAAGCGAAACGTTCGTTGGCTCTCCTTGTGCCTGGTTCTTTTGTCCGTCCGGCCGAGTCGTGCCTTAAAAATGGTGTTCAACGTATGTAAGAGTTAGCTCGAGCGAATGGCTTCGTTCCCGCGATCGGTCCCAGATCCTTCGATCGCACCGTGGTTTCTGTTGTCGAGGAGCTCGAACTTGTTGAATATCGCGTGTTCTTCGGCATTGCTGAGATATCGTAGCTGAACTAGGCTTCGCGGAATAATTCAAACATTTATTTTTCTCTTTTATTTTTGTTTCGAAATTTTAACATCTGTTCAGTTCCGTATCGCTGCTTGGAACCGATAGTTGGGCAACTCGAGAAATTTCAAATTTGTTCCTATTAACCCTCTCGTAGTTTATTTCAATATCCACTGCTTCAACATTGCATCGAGTGCTAACAATATCAATCTTGTGTATTGAAATTGTAGTTAATATTGAAATTAACCTTGATTATAGGTACAGTGCATCTTTATTGTAATTGAGCCGTAATCAGCACCACGAGTGCGACTCGCGATTATAGGGCAAAGGGTTAAATACAGAGTTTGCGTTATGTGCCTCTATGTTTACTCGATTTACCAAAAAAACACAATTGATTAATAAGATCTGTATTTAGTATTTTCAAAATTGCAATTTTTATAAAGCATCTCTAAAATTTGATTTAGGTAATTAATATTATTAATGCGAAATAACCATAATGGTTGATAGCAATACTATGTATTTAAAAAAAAAAAATAATAATATAGTGAATTAGCTTTGGTGATAATACCTTGAGCCACTTAGAAAGGAGAATATTTTTGGTATTCCTTTGTTGCTTTTTTTTTCTATAGATTTTTTATTTGTCATGAAATTCATATCCTTTTCTACTAAAAAAAAATAAAAGGAAGTCGTTTTTTTATTTGTAGGCAGATGTTTCAGCTCAATTATTGGGATACGAGTCATGTTTTGTAAAAATAACAATGTTATCTCGCAGAAAATGTTTCATAAGCGGTGGCAAGATAGACGTTTGCAATTCAGTTGAAGATTCACATTCGCTAACATGGCGGTCACAATGCTATCTTATTTTTTTATCGAGTTCACGTGACACTCGCGATGTCACGATATCACAGCATGTCTGTGTACGAGCAATTGTAGAACATCGGGCGTTACGTGTTAAAGTCTGTCCGCAGAGGTCAATCTGTCGTTAGGAAAAGTGGTGTACTGCAAATTCAAGCATTGAGGTTAACAAGAGTTCATGTGCTATTTATTTTTGTCTGCGGCTTAACTTCGATCTTGTGATTTGTTTCTCGTACAAGATCAAAGGTCGCTTATTCTTTATCCGCTTTCTCTGGTGTGTTATTAACTTTGTATTAATTGTCCATGAAAGAGGTTGGTTAAAAATTAAAATAAAGGATAACGGAGTCGATATTAGGTTTAACAGATAGTAAAATATTTTTGTGCGCGGTGTAATTAATTGTTTCTTGAAAGATCTGCAGATGTAGGTCATTATACTCTCTGGTGGTCATCGTTTAATCGAACAATCTTACTTATAAACATATTCAAAGTCTCAATGAGAGTTATCATTCATCTTCTGTTAATTATTTGCGCGTTTACTTCGTTTTACTGCGTTATACTGCACGTATACGAAATATAAAATATGTAATCTATACAGGTAGCAATTGCACAGAAGCATTTCGACCTCTTCAGGGACGATTTTTCAAGTGCGTTTGAAAATCTATATTTTTAACACAATGCCATGGAGAACCGACAAAATGCATTATAGTAAATTTATAAAATTTCTGTGAAAAATTACGAATTGATTGTTTTTTGTTGGTTGACCGTTTCAGTAGTTTGCGGTTCGTAATTATTTTCATAACGCGCACCTAAATCTATGATGGAGTATTTTTCTCAAAAATTGGATATTGGAGTGTTTTTCTAATAACATTGCCTATTTTAAATAAATCGAAAAAATAAATTCTTATTTTCCTCATAATGTTCGAAAAAAATTAATTGGTAACCTAAGATTCATTCAAATAAAATCATTGTCCAGTCACACTACAAATAGAATAACAAAGGATTAATATCAAATTAATATTCTAACTTATCTTCGTAAAATATGCAGAATAAAAAATGCACGCATCACACAATTCGCAAGAAAAAAAAAAAAGTGTTATCAACACGTAATCGATGAAATCGCCTCGAGCGAGAAGACAGCTGACAATTCAGGGAAGCCCGCGACTACCGTTTGAATCGCTTCCACTCTGGGCAAGCCTGGTAATTAGGATAGTTAAGTGAGTCCCAGCGATGCCTCGATTACGTAAGAATCAGTGCGTGAAGCGCCGATTTCCATTCAACTGGCGCCGAGTTTATTCTCCGCTCTTGACTTCTTCGCTGCCTGTGCCAGCCTTTTTCCTCTCGCTCTGCTTACTTTCACCTTTGACCTTCGAAACAAATCCATGCTCTTCGTTCGCATCTCTGAACGTGTAACAGAACGCCAGAGCCATGAAAACCTGTATCGATAGACGATCGAGGAACGATCCGAACGCTCCTTGGAACGTTCGTATCATTTTTTCCTGTCTGTGAACGTATAAAGCCGGATTCACGCTCAACTCTTCGCCTTACTATTTTCTCAGTAGACACACGCGTTAACACCAGATTTACGGAACCCCTCAATTTAACGCATTTTAGATTTCACGCTTAAATTTAACAACTCTGCGCGTGGGAAATATAAATTTAAAATGAGATTTGTATACAAAGGATGTGTTAAATAAGTCTCTGCTAATGACTGTAGACTGAAACTTATTGTACCCATGAAAATGATCCAATCGATGCTCGTAAATCTAAGTGCTTTGGACTTACGCTGAAATTTTTGTTTAGGTATTGCTGGTTTGTGAGAACCGATTGTATTAATTTCGAGAAAATAATACTTTATAATACATTAATGTGTTTTATTAAAACAAGCTAATGATACGGCTTTCTTTTCTGGGCTTTCACTTTTTTTTTTTTTTTTTTAATAGCTATTTTTTGACCAAACACTTTTTAACCAGGTGGGATTAAATTAACCCCAATTTTAATTCTAAGACTGTTGTACTTTTTTCGAAGAAAAGTTTTCAAACGTATTAATTTGTTTGTTTGGTAAATCATCGTTTTATTTAGATCTGATCCTATAATAAAATCGATGAAACACAATTTTAAAAAGTCTAGAGTAAGTAACAATAGCGATTCGCTACTTCAAAATACTGTGTATCCAATGCAAAATATTGAAATATTGTACATAACTTGTACCACGAAATATTTTGTAACATTTTTTTTTTCGTTCAAACCATTATACATGCCTTTGCAAAATTATATTTGCAATTATAGATATTAAATTCGAAGAAACTTTGCTGTTTTCGTTCACATCGAACGTTAAATTTAATTTTCTTGCCAGTTAACGCGTTAAACGTCAATCTAGCTTAAGGTGAAACCAGATTTCCTCTCTTCGGTACAAGTAACCATAATCGAGAAACGCTTCGAATCCACGCGATCGAATCTCGGGTTTTATCGATGCAAGGCTGTTAAAGATAAACCTCTTTACCCGAGCTGTTGATGATAGAGATTCGTTCTGGCGTGTTTCTCCGGTCGATCGGGAAAAGTGGAGCATTGTTAAGATCAAACGTGCTGATTAGTTGTGACAGAGCGTACGTGGAACATACTGCGTTCTTTCCTAATGCAATGCAATTTGCTGATGTCATGGGAACGTGGAATATTTAAATACGTGGATAAACGGTGTATGCAATTTATCACTTGTAATGTGTGCACATATTTATGATGTTTCGTGTTGCATAATTCCTGTGTTGCCATTCTTTGCGACAGTGTTTGTACGGCTGTAGCGTATTTTATGTATTAATTTAACGAAACCGAGATGGTTAATGGAGAATCGGGAAATTTTATTCGAGCATTAAGAACATGGATAAATTTTAAGGTGGACCATGTTCCTGTTTATTTCTGTATTGAAAAACAGAGATGTACAATTTAATATTATATCATAAATATTAATTTTTCTTTCCAATCACGTGCTAACTTCTAAGTTTATTAGTGGACCGCAGATTTTTATGTATTTATGGGAAATTTAATATTGGGAATTACAGTGGTTTTTATAATTTCTTGTAGATGAAATAAGTTTCTATAACAGTTATAGGTTTTTCGAAATATTTTCAAAAATATGAACTTGCATTAAAAGAAGCTTAGTTATTAGTTTCCACGGCGAGGAAAAATATTTTTCATTATATTACACTATATAGCTGCAGCAACTTTACAATATTTTGTACCAATGTATTTAACGTGGGGTTAAAAATGTTATTCTTTTTATATATACTCCTGAGACACAAGTTTTTCAATCTAGAAGCGTGAATCTGTTGAAACAAGATATTTTGTTATGAATAGAATATTAATTTAACCTTTAACTGGTCCGAGAAACCCTACGAAACTT
Organism: Ctenoplectra terminalis; assembly: GCA_019453375.1. Taxonomy (NCBI): domain Eukaryota; kingdom Metazoa; phylum Arthropoda; class Insecta; order Hymenoptera; family Apidae; genus Ctenoplectra; species Ctenoplectra terminalis. The sequence continues at coordinate 57,729 of SMSQ01026080.1, forward strand.
TTAAAGAGATGCTTATTTCCATTTGTTTTACGAATCAAATTTTATTAACACTGTTTGTATCGGTACATCTATTAAAAAAATTAAAACCCTTTTTCTTTCAAAAAGATCTACAAATTTAATGTTTAAGTAGAAAATAATTAGAACACGTCAATATCCAGGCTACCAGATAAGGGTTAAGTAGCTAAAAATTTGAAAATTTTATTATCCGCGATTCTTCGTTTTTGCGTTCTTCCGTTGGAAACGCGACTCTGTCCACAGATTACGAAAATAAAAAAATAAAATAAAACAGAAGGGTGATAACACCAGCGTGTAACGCTGTCTTTTATCAATCGTGTTACCTTATCTGACCACGTCTGGCAAAAATTTTTCCATATGGAATGGAAAACAGTTTTGCGCAGATACAAATAGTCCGTCTATTTAAATTGACGTAATCGGACACGGGTCATTTACCATTGCATTTTTGGAAAATGTGCCATCTAAAAGCATGTCGCAAATACTCGCTGAGTAATTATATTTTCTTCTGTTTTTTTTTTTTACGTCTAAAGAGATAATTAAAGTTTATCGCGTGTATTATGCAAGAAATCGTGATATAACGTAACGTACGTTATTTACGTTATTGTTCTGTTGTACGTCACTGATAAAATCTTTGATACATTATCAAATTACTATTTTTATATATCTTTTTATTTATTGATTAAACTCGCAATCATCTTACGGTTATTAGTGGCCACGAAAACGATACATTGTCTTTCAAAAAGCGAAACACAATAATAATAAAAAAAAACCTAATATTTTAATATATAAATTGTGATACACGACACACTTGAAAGTTACTGGACAATCATTGAGTGAAACGACAACGTGACACATTATCGAAAGCTGTATAACTCATACGTTCGATAAAACTGTATCAAAGACGCGAATACTTAAATTTTTTTCCACAAATAACCAAATCATATCTCTCGTTAACCTTCTATCTGATGTATCCATAATCTTTCGATTTTACTTTATTTATTTATCAACGTACTCTTCAATTTTATTACTGTTCCACCGTATCGATACCAGACGGTAAGGAGAATAAATCTTTACCTATATCTTTCACAGAAAATCACGAAAAAAATTCTCCAAACTGAATCGTTGTGAATTTATAGAATTTTTACGAGAAATTACAGACCTAAATTGAGAGTCTGCAATTTCTGATAAGCGAACAAAATTCCGGTTATAGGGGGTTAAATAAATAAAAAGAAAATTCACATTTCTTCGACGCATTTTATTTCTTGAGAAGAACCGTTCAATTTTCGTACAATGGGGTGAGAAAAATGATTCCTTCCGTTTTCTATCTTCGGAGAGTACCTTCACCCTGAGAAACACGCCTATCCGAAAGATCGCAGTGCCCCGAACTACAAAGCTCATTTAACTTGAAACGTGGCTTCTGTGGAAAACGTGTCAGCCAGATGAATACATCAAACGCACACAGGGCCGATGCAGCCATAGGCCAACACCGCCGCCCATTCTCGTTTCTGCCGTCGAATCGAGTGAATGAAAGGAGCTATGCCTATTTTCAGCCGGTTTCGTGGAAACTCCTTCGAGTTGGTCCGTGGAATCGAGAGCTCGTGTAACGATCAACGCGAACTCCTAGCGAGTGTTACGCGCCGACATGGCGTTTCCAGAACAGGGACCAGCTATCTGTATGTTGCACACGTTAAAGTTCAGTGAATCATCGACGGTGAGACACGATAACTGTTTCCTTCCGAGAGTCGTGCAGTCGACCTCGGATCCAGAGAATTTAATACTGGATTTAACCCTGTCACCATCTTTGAGATTTCTTCGTTCCAATCATGCTTTCATTTTCTTATTTCTTTTCTTTTCTTTTCTTTTTTTTAATGTGGATCTTCAAGATTTCTGGTTGAGAATTTAATACTAGATTTAACTCTGTTAGGATCTTTGAGATTTCTTTGAGCCATGCTTTTTTTCTTTTTTTTCTTTTTTTTGGTATTTAATAATTTTAATAAAGAAAGCTGCAATACGAATAAAACAATTTTGTACTTCAGAATTGTAAAAGTTTGAGTAAGAAATGAATGTGTGATTGGGTCGAAAACGACTCAAGGGGTCGTAGGAGGGTTTGCATCGTGTTGTGTAGAAAGTATTTTCAGAAGGAAAGCTGATAAAAATTATTACAATTTAAGAACGATAGAAATGAAAATCATCCAGTAGATCAGAGAAAGCGCGCTATTTGTACTATTGGAGCGTAAAAAAAAGACACCGCAGTAAATTGACGAAATATCTGTGAGAAATTACAAATTGACCATTTCGAGTTTGCCAATTCTAGTGTCAATGATCGCCACAGCTTCGGTTTTCCTCCTCTTTTTCCCTCCATTTTTCTACAGCCGATGCATAACTCTTTTGTCCGCAAGTCTCATGTGATCTGTGGTCAGCCTGACGCAAGAGATCAGTTTTTTCCTGCTCGATCCGCGATCTAGCCGCTGTTGTACGCGAGAATTCGAGGAAGAGCGATCAATCTTGCGGACACAACGCTTCGAGAACGATTCGAGGATTCTTGGTGCTAGTATTCCTGGAAGAACTTGCGGGAACGTCGTTAGAATCCTGACTCTGGCTTGTTTCTTCCTCCTATTTCTTCGCCGTTCGATCTATCACATTTCAATGGGATTCCAGTTTCTGCATTCCGGTATGAGAAACCGTCTGTTGGCGAATCTTTTTATTTTTAGAACAGTTTTGCTAAATGCCTCGCAGGTAGAGAATCAATGCGGTGGTTTCTCAGCTGAAAGCTTCCACCGACTCTGTCCAATGATTCACGTTTGCTCCTTTTGGTTTAAATGCCTCGTTCTCCTTAGTAGGAAGGTTTCTGTACAAATCGCTTCTTAGATAGCTGAAACTTGGTTGAATTCGAAGCCGATAACAAAAATTTGTCGTCCTACGATTCGTCGTGCAACAGTGAGATTAATCAAGATTTTGGTAAAGGAACGAAATAACAATATCCATACTTTAAAGTTAACCCTGCTACGACCCTTGGCTCATTTTTTACCGAAACGAGTTTTTTTTTTTTTTTTTCTTTAAAAAATGTTCTACCGCCTATTGTCAATACGCAAATTTTCTTTTTTTTTCAATTTCATCAAACGTGGATTATACATTTTTATCAGAATCAGGAATCTTTTAGCCAAACAAGAGCTCGCCCAGCTCGAAACGAATATTGAGAACCTTAGCAGGGTTAAACATTTTTCACGAATAGAAAAATTCAAAAGATAAGGTACACCTAGGATGTTCCTTATCTACAATTTATCGTATTTAAAATTAACATATATCCGATGACTAATAGACCGGAGTATAGCGATGTTGCTAGCCTTGAAAGTGTCCGTTTTACTATACCGTGTTCGATCAAATTATTCATGCGACGTAAGGTACCCAACTTTTTCCCCCCCCCAAAAAAAAAAAAAAAAAAAAAAAAAATAGAGAGAAAAGAAGAAGTTATACAAATGTGACTGACACAGCAAAACGGTAAGGAATTAATCAACCTGTCCGCGTTAAGTCTAGTCCAAGCGCTTCCAAATCGGGACTTTCGCTGAATTCACGCTCCCATGGGTAAACACGTTTCTCGCGAGCGTCATTTCACCGAACCGTGATACGTTCACAAGCACTCGCGCCTATCCGCACTCCTACTACTCGTATGTAACTTTCTCTGGCTTCTCCATGCTTTTCACCCTGAATACACGATATTTCTATCATCCGTTCGACCAACATCGCGATGAACGCGCAATAAACGGTGACACGTAAAAAGGAAGCATAAAAACGTCCCGCTGACCGTTCGCACGTGATTGCATCTACTTGAACCAGGTCCGGTTGATATGAAGTATCGCGGCAGCGGGGGAAATACGTATGCGCGTTCACGTTTGCGGCAGCGCGATAAACCAGCCATTGCGCGTTGATGACTGCAGGATAACTAATACACGGTTCGGTCCGCGTGTGTGTCTCTTTGCATTAATACCTAGAGTCGGCAGACTAATTACGCGAGCGCGAGAACATGTATCGCGAGACGTCGACCTACGTGTGCGAGTGTGTTTGTGGTTTAATACACGTGAACACACGTGCTCGTGGAAATTTCCAGTCGTATGTGAAACTACGGTCGAGTTTCGAGCCGATGCGATGCGATCTAGGAAAACTAGGATCGAGGAGGATTGGTTAATCTTCGGGTTGCTTGGTTGATGGAGAACCAGTGGGAAAAATTGGTTTTTAGTCTTGTTTCGATGTTTACTTGTTGCGGTGCGTCGCTTGTGTTGCGAAATTATTTTAAAGATTTTTATTTTTTTATTTTTCAGGGGTATTTTGTTCGCTTCTGAGAAATGTTTTTCTATGTTTCTGAGAAGTAGGTTTTCTTCGTTTCTGAATATGTATATTTTTGTTATATATCGTGTCCGAAAAATATATTTTGTTTGATTTTCGAAAAGTATATTTTTGTTGCTTCTAAAGGAACATGTTTGTCCTCGAAAAGTATATTTTCCTTGCTTGTAAAGAAATATATTTGTCTTCGAAATGTATATTTTCCTTGCTTGTAAAGAAGTATATTTGTCCTTGAAAAGTATATTTTCTTTGCTTGTAAAAAATATATTTGTTCTCGAAAACTATGTTTTCTTTGCTTCTGAAAGATAAAGTGTTATTATTTATGCTAAGTATAAAAATAAATAAATAAATAAATCGAAATAGTGCGTGAATTCATTGGACTCACCCTGACCGGTTAAGGGTTGAACGAATTATAGTATTTAAATCGCGTGTTCCGTTTTGAAGCATCATTTTTACGATACTCTTAATGATTCATATGAAAGTTTCATCGGTTCTTCTGGTCTAATTTTTTTCTAGAACGCTATGAATCACGACTTCGATCAATCGTATACGATTTCGACTTTATAGTTCTTTTGAAGCGTAGCCTGTTTGCATTCTTCGATTTATCGGAAAAGAAGGGTTACTCGGGTTGCTAAATATGATGATTCAGCCAAACATTGTCCGATGAATCATTGTTTCTATTTTGTTTTCGAAGATCTTATGGTACGGTTGGTTCGTAATAGGAAGGCGGTTGTAATTTTAACGAGATACATAATTGGAATAGATTTCAGGGTTATTCTCAACTGCAACAATGTTTGCCACGAAACACGAATGTGCGCGTGATCGAACGACTGTAAATTAACATAATATGCCATTTAGCTCTGCGTAGGCTGTTTACAGTTTCTTTTTTGTTCTCTTCAATGTAAACCGAGAAGATTTCGATCGATTACATTGATTGACAACTCGATGTCCTCGATACGATAATACCTCCAGCTCGTTAACTTAATCGTTTTCTAAGTTACTCCAATTAGCATTCGAATTTGTTTCACTCGTAATCTATTCGTCTTATAAAATACTCTCATTAGTCAATAATTAATTTTCTGTCCCAAATCGATGGGATTCTTTTTCTAAAATATTTATTTTTCAAATACACAGATATATATTTAAATATAATGACGATCAATTTTCTTTCGACAAATTTTTATTCAATATTTTATCTCTTTTTTTAATACAAATTAAAAATAAATAAAAATATTTTCTAAATATCTTTGCGTCTGATATTTATGTTATATTTATCTTACATAATATTTATATTAAATATATATAAATATTTTCTTGAGAACTTAAAATCACCAGTAACTATTATAATATTTAGTCGGTGCTCAGAAATAGCACTTAAGGAAACACAGAGGCGAAGGAAGGTTCCCAGGAATTTATTTTGGAAAATACCGAACACCCAAGGTTTTAGGTTCACGGTTTAGGAAGGTCGGCTTTTCGAAAGCTTTTACCTAGGCCAGAGTTAGAGTTCTTAGCCTCTTCGAGGTACCGTAAGATCCGATTGTTTCAAAAGGACGTTCCCCCGATTGGCGTATATTCCCAGATCCTCAGGTAGTTCCTTGTTCCACGAATTCTTGTCTTTCCGTTCCCCGGATCGTCCAACCTTTGTCTCCTCCAATATACCTGAGCCTGTAGCCTTCCTTTTACTTTTGGCATCATCCGTTTAGCCCTTTCTTGATCCAGAGGCAATTAACGGTATCGTTTTGCGTATGGTTATTAGGTAGAAAATTGTCGGTAATAAAAGGTGAATTAAGAAACGTGATAGGTTATAAATTCAGTGGAAATAATCGCTGTTATATAAATGTATAAATAATCGAATTATATTTTCTAATAAAAGTTCATGCGAACGATTGATCGTTGGAAATTGATTTAATCCGACAAGTAATTGAATTTACTTGGAACGATCCTAATTTCTTTGGTGCAACCTCTTTTTTTTTTTTTTTTTCATCTCCCACTCCTGTCGTTTACATTTTTTCCTCTTTGCACGGAAAATCAGCGATGGTTTCTTGTAACAATTCTAGATTGAAGGTAACGAAGTGTTTCATCAGCGTGCCGTATGATCGAGACCCTATTCGAATAAAGCAATTGTACACGCTTCCTGTATTTTTGATTAGAGTCTATTAGAAATAAATCATCGTTATTGGTCAAGGGTTCGCATCCAAGCATTATCCTATTGTGTAAGCCTTCTAATGTCGTAACATCTACGAGACTTGCGTTTTCGGGTAAACGACGTATTGTTCGTGCATCCATTGAAATTACCACAATCATGCCAGCAATCAACTGTAATCCACCTTCGACTTACACTTATCTCGAGGAATGGTGACACAGCTCGAAAGCTAAGTTCTCCGTTATATTCAGTATATTCTTTTGGTTAAACGCCAGATAGCAAGAAGCTATCCGCATGCTGGTTATTATTTATCCCGCTCTATCTCAGGCACACTCGATTCTTCGAAATAGTTTGTTTGTGATTGAACGTTCGCGATACCCGTTTGCCGATGCGTTTGCAAATTGGCATAGCTGTTTCTCGAAGGAAAACTCACAGGGAATATTGCATGAGAGCACGGTTATTATGATAACCATGTTGTAATTTAATATTAGCAATTCTAATCTCGCCGAAAAGCGTTCCTTTATGTAGGAATATCGTGAATTAACTTGAGATATTATGTTAATGAAACCGCTTCTCAAACGTATGTTCTAAAGTTCCTGTATTATCGGTAAATGAAATAGGATTTCAAGATAGAAATTCTGTTAACAATTTCTTCGTTTCGACACTACAGTTACCGACGATTCGAGTTCACTTTGTATCCAAGAAATAAAAATTAATCGGATATTAAAAAATTATACAAGGGAGGCAAATTTTTATTTTTTTTACTTTGGTAGGTTTACTGTTAATAATTTATTATCTATGTTTGCATTAACTCAAAAGAGTTGTTAGTAACCGTATTAGTTTCTAAGGATTATAAGAGCTTGGAAATATAAATTTTCAAAAGGCACAATAGTATTTATATAATAATTCATCCACAGCGACCTCTCCCCATTTTAATTCTCATTAATGCTCACGTACAAAGATAGAAACTTGTACGCTTCCGTATACTCTCAATTTTCAAATTTTCAAAACAAAAAATTAAAAACATTTCTGTTCCCTGTATGTTACAGAACGCAGCCTCCGCGAAGGCGAAGGAAGCAACCACTACATCGACCACAAACGCCTCGGGCAACGGTTCGCCGGGCAACAATGGCGGACACGCGCCTCTTCGTCGGAGCTACACCTCCCTGGTAACAACCCTGATCGAACAGCATCGTAAACTAGATCGCAGCGCGAGTGAGCCAACGTCTCGCTATAAAACCGAGCTGTGCAGGCCATTCGAGGAAAGTGGCACCTGCAAATATGGCGACAAGTGTCAGTTCGCTCACGGCTACAGTGAGCTGCGCAATCTTGCCCGCCACCCGAAATACAAGACCGAACTGTGCCGTACGTTCCACACGATCGGTTTCTGTCCTTACGGGCCACGTTGCCATTTCATTCACAACTTCGAGGAGGCTCGAATCCACAATCAAAAAGTGAGCGCACAACTAGGATCGACGCAACCGAACATAATGGGCTTGAATCCACTGTTGAGCGCGGCAGCAGCCGCGGCCGCGGCCGCAGCAGCCGGTGGGAACGGCTGCAACGGGTCCAACGTCAATCCGTCGACCAACGGTGTCAGTTTGCTCGAACAGATCGCAAATTCACCACAAGTAGCAGCAGTTGCAGCTGCAGCGACCCCTAACCTCATGAGAACGAACTCGTTAAGCCTGTGTAGCACCACGAACGCGTACAACCCGCCGCCATTGCTCAGAACGAACTCGCTGAGCCTAACTACAAGTCAGCACCACCATCACCATCACCACCACCATCATCATCACCAGACTGGTTCGACGACTGTTAGCTCGGTTATCGGCGCCACTAAGCCGAAGCCGTTGAATCTCAGTCCGACCTTCTCTCTCGGCAGCACCGGAGACTCGAGTTCACCGTCATCCAGCCTCAGTCAGTCACCAACCAACTCGATGGCGAGCATCTTCAACGACGACTGTAGCCAACAACCTTCGGTGGCCAGTCTGACAAGCTCGCCGTTCAGTTTTGGATTCCTCGCGACGAGACAGAGCCCCAGCCCAAGGACGAATAACGTTTGCAGTCCTTTGGGCTCGGACGATCTCACGTCGAGGACACCGTCCCCGTTGTCACCGAACGCGGAATCTAGACTGCCTGTTTTCAACAGGATCAGCAACACCTTCAGCGACTTCGAGAATTTAAAGATCTAAAGGAGTTCGTGGGTCCTTTGACTCTTCGGTATATTTCGTTTTTTTCTTTTCTTGGTTTTTTTTTTTTTTATCGTGGGGAGGGGAATTCTCCCCGAAGAATATACCGATCGAAGAGAGTACACGTTTCGAGAGAACGTTTCGAAAGAATACAGAGAGGACAAAGAGCGTTGGACCCAAGACACGCTAATTTATATATCGACCGAAAAGACAGGAGATGTTTAGGGAGAGGGGACGGACTCTTCCACCGACTTGAAGAGGTTTTTCTTTTCTTTCCTTTTTTTTCTTCTTTTTAAACATTTGAGCTGCATTTCTCGCGTCAGACGGACCTTCCTCTCCGTCGTACTCGGCTTCTTATTTAAGCGTTTCTTTTTCTGTTCGTAGGACACGTTAGGCATCTTACTCTCGTTCTTTAAACGATCGTCTCTTCCTTTTTATCATATTCGTCATTATTATATTATTATTATTATTATTATTATTATTATATATATTATATTATATTATTATCGCTATAATTAATATTATTAATAACGTTATCAGTAATATCATTATCGATACTGAATATCGTCATTACTCTTAAACTGCATTAGTAGCGTCAGTCACTTTCCGACTCCGACTACCAGGGCCGTTTTCTTCTCTTTTTTCTTTACTTTAGGTTTACGCTCGTTTAGTGGATAGGTCGAGATCGTATCAGCCCGGATGTCTCGGCCTGCTCGTGAGAATCCTTGGATGATTCGACCGTGAAGAGGCAGAGGAAAAATACAAAAGCAGAGGTCCGGGGGCAAGGATAATCGTAAATACATGAATATCAGAGAAACTCGTAGCGTTGGAAGCAGTCGGAACGAGAGGGACCCCGAGTTCAAGCTTCTACCGAATTGTAACTTCCTTCGAGCAAGTTCTTTGATCTCTCTTGGACCCATAAACCAGGTCTCGTCTCGTTCCACCGACTGCTCCAACGAAGTTTCTTGTCCCCGATCCTCCATTTTGTTTCCTCCATCCACAAGGATCCTCGCGAGGACGAAGCGTCGTTCGATCCGGGGCAGGTGAAACGTTGCAATATTCCAAAACAACTCTTAAAATTGTTTTTTTTTAATTTTCTATTTTTTTTCTTTTTTTTTTCTTCGTCTTTTCCCTCTTTAAGTTTACGGTTTCTATTTCGAGTTTCTTCTTCTGTGAAAAAGAAGGGAGGGGAAAGTTGTCGCGAGAGTGAATGGGAGAGAAAGAATCGAAAGCAAGGCAGATTCGACAGGAAGAGAGAGAGAGA
>SMSQ01026081.1:0-35804 GCA_019453375.1 Ctenoplectra terminalis
GGTATACGTTGACACAATTTTTCGTGTCGTTGAAATTATTAATTTGGTCATTAATTTGGTCGTTAATCAGAAAATACGTTTCTGCGTATAAGTCGTCGGACGCTTAGGATATTTGGAGCGAAGACCAATGTTGCGGCTAGAAAATGAAATTCGTTGAAATTATCTTAATCGAAGGATGATAATTGAAAGAAAATAATCGTTCTAATTATTTTCAATTGATTCGTGAATTGGTAGAGTACGATAACTGATCGTGTACCGCGAGGAGCTGAAAAGATCATGCGATTAGATTAGCGTACGCGAATATCAGCGAATGGCTCGCTGAAGCCAAAAATGTGAGAAAACGAAGCGTCCCTATCAGTCCGACCACTGAGACTAGAATTTCTTCCGAGTGCAATCTTATCAGCTCCCTGTGGTACATCGTAAGAGAAGCTAAATTATATCGTGTTCCAGAATTCTTATTAAATATTTAACTTAACNTTTGTGCTCCGTTTCCTCTGTTCCTGATCTCGCGACGGAGCAGAGACTTCGCGTAGCACTGGGTATACGTTGACACAATTTTTCGTGTCGTTGAAATTATTAATTTGGTCATTAATTTGGTCGTTAATCAGAAAATACGTTTCTGCGTATAAGTCGTCGGACGCTTAGGATATTTGGAGCGAAGACCAATGTTGCGGCTAGAAAATGAAATTCGTTGAAATTATCTTAATCGAAGGATGATAATTGAAAGAAAATAATCGTTCTAATTATTTTCAATTGATTCGTGAATTGGTAGAGTACGATAACTGATCGTGCACCGCGAGGAGCTGAAAAGATCATGCGATTAGATTAGCGTACGCGAATATCAGCGAATGGCTCGCTGAAGCCAAAAATGTGAGAAAACGAAGCGTCCCTATCAGTCCGACCACTGAGACTAGAATTTCTTCCGAGTGCAATCTTATCAGCTCCCTGTGGTACATCGTAAGAGAAGCTAAATTATATCGTGTTCCAGAATTCTTATTAAATATTTAACTTAACAATTTTATCTCGAGTTAGTAAGTATCCGATGATTTATGGATCAGAGTGTATTTTCGTTCCTATTATCGCACATTTTTCGTCGCGTTGTAGGAGTACCGCGTTATACAGAGTGTCTCGAACAAAGTGGAAGTTTCTTAAAGGGTTGATTCCTGAGATTATTTCGAGAAACTTTTTTTCCTTCGAGCCGCCTTTCTCGCTCTGCGATTGGTCCGTGCTTTTCGTTGATAACTCGTTGACAAAGCTGAATTTGACATTTTCGCGATGGATAAAGTTGCTCGAAATTATCTCAGGAATAATCTTTTAAGGGATCCTTTTAAGGGAGTTAAAAGTTCCTTTTAAGGAACTTCCACTTCGTGACATCTTGTATATACCGTTTCGCAATATATGGGACGCACTTGAGTAGTGGACGAGAGACACAAAAACAATGAAAAATGTTGTTTCGAATGAGTCTCACATATTATGAAACATACTCTGCAGAGACCACTGTAATTCGTGTTATCGTCGCAAAGACGTCTCGAGGGATTTTTTGGAGTTACGAAAGCTTCGACGTACACCGGATCTCGTGGGAATCTTCGAGGCAAGCAAGTACAAATATGATAGCGGTACGTCGGAGTTACAAGTTGCGGAACAGGTGGAAGGTTTTCGCGGCAAGGGTGACTGGTTAATGCTACTCGAAGGGTTTTCGCGTTTCAAGGCCTCTGGAAGAAGATTCGACGGTCTCGAGGAAGCTTGAAACGTTACGATCGTTGAGTAGCGACCGATGCAACAGTATTCGAGAACCAAATTCGTAGTTTTAGTGTTTAGTTTTGTTACGTGTACAGCTATTGTCACCGGCAACGGGATGAGGTGTGTGAAATCAAAATAGATTCCGAGCTTGTACATTTATTCCGGAAGATAATTGCGTTGTTCGAATAGAGTTGAACGCGAGAACTTCGTTGCTTCGTTATTTTATCTTAAAAATTGGTGTCATATTGTTGCGACGCTGTGGATAAGCTTGAACATCGGTGTTTCGGTTCTTGCACATTTTTATGGATAAGAAAATATGAGACTCCGGGAAGATCCACGCGTAACGATATTAATACAACGATTTCCTAGGCAGAGAAATCAAAATAGCGCGATAAGGTTCGAATATTGCTACCAAGGAGCGAAAGGCGAACTTCGTCCCGTTGCTGGTTCTTTCTATTTATAATTTTCACATTTAAGTCCTGCGAGATTATTCGGTGATCCGGATACTCCAAAAAATTCTCAAGAATCTTCGCTTTCGAGTATTCGAGGTAAAATGGAGAAATTTACCAAGGTTCCTTGAAACGTAATTCTCTTGATACCTAAATGTTAAACTTTCGTCGCAAGATATTCACGTTTCGACGAAACCTTTCGATCGACCGAGCTGTTTAATTCCTAACAATCGTGTAACAAGTTTCATTATTCGACGAGAAAATACGGTCAAGTGTCTGGATAATCAAAACAGTTTTCCTTCGAGGCACTAAGGTTCGCGTTGGGGACAGTTTCCTATGAAAAATCGTTGAAAAGGACGCGATTCGCGGGGTGAATCCATGCAACGAATGGCCTCTGATAACTATCACGTGAACGTTTTGTCAGCTTTGAGCTGAGCGTCTCTCCGATCGTCGGCGTGATCGCGAGAAACCGAAGAGGAGACTGAGCTTCGAAGAAAAACGAACAACCACATAGAAGAAGAAGAAGAAGAAAGAAGAAGAAAAAAGAAGAAGAAGCGGAAATAACTGAAAGAAATTAAAAGAAATGAATTAAAAAAAAAAAAGAAAAGAAAAGAGAAGAAAAGAAAGAAAAGTATAGTGCTGGAGTGACGAAGCTGGCAACAGAGTCCGAATTTTGCGAGGACAATCGATCGATAGTAGCGTTATCGAATGGTCTCCTCTGGAAGAAACCGGTGCGGTGTTATTCCCGTTTCCTGGATGGTATCGATTGTACCTCTTTGCGTGTAAACGATCGTACAAATCGGTAGACACCGAAACTCGCTAGGATTCGTGTAAATAGTAAAACGAAGTTTCTGTAGACTGGCTCGTTTGGACTCGATGGTCGCTTGTGGATCGATGGATCCCTTGATCGTTGACCGATCTCTTCCGTTGTCCTGCGGTTTTGGACTCTCTTGGTCGAAATTCTCCTTCCCTTCCCTCGTCCCTTAGGATTTCTCAGTATTTCTCAGTATTTCTCACAGATACCCCCCCTCCCCTGTCTTTGAACGTTCGAACCTTCGTCCACGAACGATTCTCGAGAATTGTAGAGAAATTGGACGATCTCGAAGCGATAGGGTTTCACGATGTTTGAGAAGGGAAGGAGAAAGGGATGCGCGGCGAAATAAGATGTCCGGCGAGCTTGAAACTATAAACGGTCTAATTCTTTACGCAATGGAAGGCTGAAACGCGCGCTGTGATTATTGAACACCGAAAACTCAAAGGGTACTACGAATTATAATCGCGGTCCGTAATCGCTGTTACGTGTATCTTAATGTTGTTCGTTTCGTTTTGGGCCAGCACGGCGGCTCGGTTCTATCAATCAAGCGACAAGCAGATTTAGCGTGAGGGGAGCACGGTCTCTTCACGGGTGTTATTAAGTGTCGACAGTATTTGCGTACGTGTGTGCGATGTCCATGAGCAAGATAAGAAAGAAAGATAAGGGAAAGGAAAAAGAAAAAAAAAAAAAGAAAAGAAAAAAAAAAAAAAAAGAAACGGAGCTGTACATAACTTGGAGAGGATCGGACGCGTTCGAGGCGGTGGATCGGTTTCCGGTTTCGTGATTTATTTTTAACGAACTCTGGAAACGATTTCATAGCGAGGATCTCGATACCTCGGCCGTGTCCTCGAAACGACTCCGCTTTCCTCTTCATCGATACGTGTAATTACATTTCTCTTTGGACCAATACTCTTCGTCTATTAAAGTAATCGTTGTCGAGGCTCGTTAAAGTACCTAAAGGAAGAAAAAGAAAAAAGAAAAAAAAAAAATAAATATGTACACACAAAAATCTCTCGTCGGTATTAAGGATCTTCGAGCGTGTGGTTCCTAAGTTAACTCGTAGAGGGTCGAGCGAAACTCGAGTCAAGTCAGCGTGGAAACTTATGTGATACCGTATAGGGCCGATAAATTAAGCTTTTACTTTTTGCGTGTTACGATGTGGGAGAAGAGAAACCGTTTCTACGAAGCGCCAGAATGGAAACGTCCGAGACGTTTCGAGCGGAATTCAAAGCGTAAGTGACGCGTCCTTTCGTATTATATATCATTTCCGTTTTATCCCTGTGTTACACTGAAACCGTAAAATTGAGTAAATACACTTACCAAACGATATACGCGCTTACGTAAGATTTTGGCAGAATATCAGCTGAATATTAAAATATCAGCTATTCCTAGTAAATGTATTCATTTATCACACGATGCATAAATTTGCTAAAAATGTTTATATTTCATTGCTCGTGAATACATTTACTTATTAAATTAGCATGCGCATACGTTAACCGGTAATTGTACACGTTTACTGAATTATCGCGTTTACCGTAACACCGATATAAACAATTTTAACCTGCACACAATTCAAACCGATCAACTCCAATAAACTTTAATCGTTCGGTTCGCGAGAAATTAAGCACGCCAATCGAACGTCCCTGTACAAAAATTGACAAACCTACAGGAATCGAACGGTTTGTCTGTTGGGGTTGATACGGTTCAGTTGCCGATCAGCTCGATCGTAAAATTCATTCTTCACTCGTTTTCTTTCACAAATGAAACACAGTTACCAAAGTATTACGAAATTACACGAAGCAGCTATTTTCGAACCGATCGTCCATCCGTAGTATGACGACGCGTGACACTTCCGCTTCGAGGTCCACGATTAGCGCTCGACTCAAAGAGTTCCCCGCTCGATGACGCGGCCAGCTGATCGAGATCGTTTCAGCCTGTGTTTTACAATCACTGTAAATAAAAGAATAAAATAAAATAAAATAAAATAAAATAAAAAACGAGAGAAAAGATGGGAAAAAAAAAAATCGTGATCGAGACAAGCTGTCATGCTGGTGACAAAAATGGAACCCGTGACGTTCGTTCGATCAGCGTGAACGCGTTCGTCGAGTGGAACACCTGCACACGACCAAAATGGAAGTAGAATAAACATGCATCGGTATGATACACGTAAACTCAGAGACACACACACATACACCGACAGACACATTACTTATAACGCATAAATATAAATATGGATCTATATATAGATAGATAGATAGATATATACGTGTACACATCCACGTGTCGGCGGCCTGGCGCGGCAGAAATCGCGAGTTCGAGCAAGACTGTTTGACTTCCACGGCTGTATCGGCTACTCCAAAGATCGATAACCCGGAGGCGAGGTGTCGAGAAGCAAATATCGCTGTTTCGTCCAACGACTACAGGGGACGGGGTAACCAGAGACTCGAGAAGCAACGCGTTTACTTTTGCTCCGCTCCACGAACTGGGTAAAGTTTGAACAATTTCTGGATGCATTATGTTTATACGTTTCGAGATTGTAGGAGATGGATTTCGGTGATTTTCTTTCTTTTTTTCTGAACGGGTTGAAACTGTTTTTTTTTTTTATTTTTGTATAGATTTTATTTGATTTATTTATTTTTTTTTTTTCGAGGGGATTAAGATTGAGTTTGATGAGCGACGATGTATTGATGCCAGTGTCTATGAGTTGGGCTTGGATTTATCGAGTGTGATTTTAAAATTAGAAATCGATGCATTTGGTAATTTTAAATTGAGAATGAACAATTGCCAGTATTAATATTAGTATTTGTAAGTAATTTTGGGTTCAAATTGTATTAATACGATCTTAAAATTGGAAATCGATGGATTTGGTAATTTTGAATTTAAATTGAACAATTGCCAGTATTAATGTTACTATCTGAAAATCATTTTGGGTTTAAATTGTGTTAATGCGATCTTAAAATCGGACATCGATAGATTTGGTAATTTTAAATTGAGAATGAATAATTGCCAATATCAATATTAGTATGTGTAAATCATTTGGCTTTAAATCGCACTAATTTACATGGCACTAAATTTTAAAATTGGAAATCGATGAGTTTAATAATATTCAATTGAAATTGAACAATTTCCAATATTTATATTAGTATCTATAAATCATTTCGGGTTTAAATTGTGTTAATGTAATTTAAAAATTGGAAATCGATAAACTTGGTAATTTTAAATTGAGAATGAACAATTGCCAATATCAATATTACTACGTGTAAATCATTTGGCTTTAAATCGCACTAATTTACATGGCACAAAATTTTAAAATTGGAAATCGATGAGTTTAATAATATTCAATTGAAATTGAACAATTTCCAATATTTATATTAGTATCTATAAATCATTTCGGGTTTAAATTGTGTTAATGTGATTTTAAAATTGGAAATCGATAAATTTGCTAATTTTAAATGTAAAATGAACAATTGCCAATATCAATGTTAGTATCTATAAATAATTTCTGTTTTAAATGATTTAAGCGTGATAATCACAAGTCGGTAATTTTGTTTGCTAATTTTAAATTAACAATAGACCCTGCTATAATATTTATGTACATTTTCGGTGTAAAATTTATCTGAATAATTATCAAACAATATTTATCAAAAGTTCTGTTTATCATTAGTGATTTTCGAAGCTTGAATTAAAGTTAAATTAATAATCACTAATATTGGCATCAACATCGAGCTATCAGTTTTAGAATGTTGTACTTGTTCTTGGGTTAGAAATTGATGGAGTGGCTCGAGTTCGACTTCTCCAAGATCAGTCTTGTTTCAGTGATAGTAAATCTATAATGTTTTTGTGTATTACTCTTTAATTAAAACTTATAGGATAATGATCGATGATACTGGCATTAATATATTCGAAAAGAAACTGGTTTTGAAAGATGAGTTTTTAAATGTTTGAGAATTACAAATTGCCGGATTGATTCGAGTTTGACAAGAAATATAGATTTTATTTTAAAAGTCACTGTTTCACTTAAGTTTTGTACCTTATTTTTATTTTTATTTTTTACCGCAGCTTAATGAAACAGTAATTTAAAGTTAGCATGTACTTTCGACTACCCTCTTTTTAACAAGTGTAGTAATTTTACGGTATTTTTATATTCATGATACTTCATAGTAAAAAATGAATCCAATAATAACCTAAATTTTAGTTATTCAATTTTAGTTTCGTTATATATTTTTACGCGCTTCTTTTCTTAATTAATAGCTAATGGAATGATAACAAATAATAACGAGTTAATACTTTTTCGCTAATAAAAATATTAGAATAAATATTGGAATATTTTTGACAATTTTTCATACTAATAATTAGCGAAAAAATAAATCAAACTTAAGATTCTTAATTTTTTTTCGTCTCAGTATATAGCTTCATAATATCTCTAAGCATTTTCCAATTAAAAATCAAGTTGTCATAGCATAGAAACAAATTTTACAATTTTTAATAATCCTGAAACAATCATGAAAATCAGTTTGAAAATTTTAATCAGATAACATGCCTGGCATGGATTGAAAATTAAACTAAATAGAGTATATCTTAACAAACACGAAGGAATGTCAACTCGAGGGGTTGAAAGCAGAAGGAATTCTACTTTATTACGAGTAATTCATCAGAGACGAATTCATAAAGGTAATTTACCTTTATTCCTCCCCAACGAGGTGCTTTGTCTCCTCGAGTAAGACTATTTTATTATTATCTTCTTTTTTGTTGCGACTTTTGCCGGTATTTGTTATTAACAGACTCTTATTAACAGAATCCAAGATGTTCGCGGTAAGGAAATTCCTTTTATCCCCGGAATGCTCCTTTGCCTCTTTATTCCGGCGGAAAATTCATCCATCTTCATCTTCTACCAAGCCTTTTGTTGTTTATTGCTCGGCCAAGCAGCCTTTTAGACTCTGTTTTCAATCGAACTTTTATTTCTTCAGAAACAAAATAACATATTAATCGTTGTCTTAGCACAATGAATTTTTGATTGTGCTTTTTTATTTCGTTAATTATTGCTCGGTCAAGCGGCCTTTTAGACTCGGTTTTCAATCGAACTGTTATTGCTTCAGAAATGAAATAACATATTAATCGTTGTCTTAGTACAATGAATTTTTGGTTGTACTTTTTTATTTCGTTAATTATTGCTCGGTCAAACGGCCTTTTAGACTCGGTTTTCAATCGAACTTTTATTCCTTCAGAAACGAAATAACATATTGATCGTTGTCTTAGCAGAGTGAATTTTTGGTTGCGCTTTTTTACACGGAATCTTTATTAAACTGTTCGCAGGATGTTAAATGCCAGCTTCGTTTCGATTAAACTGAGAATTTTTTTGGCACGTTCAGCTTCTGAACGATCAGACGGTGACAACTTAATTGAAATTTTATTTTGCCGATTTTTGCGAATTTCCCCTTTATTTTTGCTCCTACCAACACCGACAATATTTCTCGCCAGGGAAAACGGTTGAACCTTGTTGTTCGCGATTCATTGTTGCATTGTTTCCGAAATTTTTTACATCAATCGATGATTCCATTCTTGATAGACTTTATAACAAAAAAGGAAACAATTTTACGGAAAATGTCCCGTGAGTCATTTTTCGAAATTGTATAGAAACAAATAGACGTAAGAAAATAGATAAGAAAAAAATCATTCGCGATTCGTTTGTATATAATATTTAGAATCGAGTGACGATTAGTGCACATTTTTTGTCACCTTTTTTCTAATTGCAATCAAAAAAATACACCGTTCTATGTATTCAGCAATAGCGAAAAAAAAAAAAAAAAAATGTGAAAAGACATAGGAACAACTTTTTGAACTCTGTTTACCGTAAACTGGATGTTTGTAATATTTTTAATACAACATTTTCATCTTCCAAAGCCTCGAATTCAAAAGCCGTGTTAATTAAAATTTAGATGAACGGTTTCTCCTTATTCCCATGTGCTGAATTCAGTTTCCAAAATGGCGGCTAAATTGCACGCTGCGTTCAAGCGTATTTCACAAGAGTTGAAGAATAAACGAGGTCCAAGGTGGTGGTTCTAAGGGATGCGTGGGAATTAAATAGGGAACGAAAGGGTGGGGAGGTTAAAAACTTTTCAGATACTCTTAAATTCATCAAAATGTTAAGTGGCGAAAAGTTTCGCGTTGCTCGGCACGCCGCGCATGATGCATCGGCATTATTGTGCCAACAAATTTATTAGTTTACAATTTAACGTCTCGTGAATTATTGTTCTTTTTTTTTTTTCATAGACAAATATTTTAAAAAATTAAAATTTTTGTGATTATTAACCCTTTCGTTAAGGAAGTAGAATATTTAAAGAACCGTTCAGTAAGTCCGACGACTCTTTTTTTTTTGTTTTTTACCAGTATTAATAGCGTTGTTCCACGTTTCAACGAATAGAGGACGTCACGTTATTTCGATTTTAAATTTCAGTTTTTCTAGTAGAGAGATTTAATAGTATCGACACCACACATGTTTTGATTTTTGATTCGCGTCAGATTTCTATCAACGCACACGCGCCTTGCACATGACGGATGCTTTTAGAAATTCGTCGAGCCAGTATTTGTAACACATTATAAACGTTTTCCATCGATGTCGATGCCTGTGGCTCGTTGTGGCATCCGCGAAATACTTCTACGCACACATCGACCGGTTTCGTTGTACTTATCGTCATAGATACGAGTAGCATTAAGTCGCGTATTTCTTTTTTTTTTTTCTTTCTTTCCTTTTTTCCGCAGGAGAAAAAATAGAAACAATTCTGGAAACATTTTATATAAGAAGAGACTATTCTTATGGATTAAACTAGGTTTTATTTAAATATTCTTTAGTTCGTAAAGAAATGTGATTAGGCGCAGTATATTTTTCATTATTACGCGGTCCCGAATTGTTGTGATAAAATAAGTTAGAGATTACTTAGAAAAATAGTAGGAAGTGTTAAAGAAAAAGAAGAGTATTCACTAATTAAAGGACGTATGGTATTTATTAAAGAATAAAAATGTATAAATTTATCTCCGAGTGTTAAGCTTGTTTCATTTTCTTTTCTTTTTTTTTTTTTTAATTATTCTACACGTTATACAGTTCTACAAGGTTTTATATATCTTTTAAATTTTTGATTGCAGTAACGGTGTAAAATTGTTAAATATTCCGGCAGAAACTGCAACCGGAGTATTTAAATTAAGAGACACGAATTCCACGTTCCGATTGTTTCTTATCGAAATCCTGAATTAAATATTGCCCGGCATTAAGGGTATAATAATAAATATTAGGATGAGTTTTATTCACTGGTTGGATCGGTCAAAGGATCATTCGCTTGGATAACTTCTTTGCTCCATTAAATATGAAATACATATTTCCTACCTATTATGAATGCTATTCGACCGTTTGAAATTCGTTTTCTTTCCCCATGAAATACATTGTTGAGCACGGAAACGTGAAAGCTGTACATCTTTTTAATTCATACCGATTAATCTGGATGAAAAGCATTTTGATATTTCAACAACAAATTTAGAAAAATAAAAAAAAGTATTAGTTTCTTAGAATTGAACTAATTCGATAAAAATAAAACTGACTCCAGATATTCAAATAATTTCCATTATTAAATATAACAATGAATTTATCACAGTGAAAACTTACAAATATTTACTAAATATATTTATTCAACGTTCATAAAATATCTCAAAAAATAGTTTTTAATTCCAAAATAGTCTCCTATTTTCTACAGTACATATGTTTCCAAATAATTCAACCAATCCTTACAATAATCGCAAAAAAAACAAGCTCAACATTTAAACTTAAATTTATGCAACGTTCCATTCAATCTCGAAAACTACCATATGTTCATAAATCCTCCGACGCGTTCCCATAAGTCAGAGATACTCCGATATCGTAAGATTCATTCTCTTCCACCGTGCAGCAACGTTCGTAAATCCGAAGTTCCAGTTTGCACGGTGCCAACACGGCTTCCGGTACGGAAAGAGAAAACGTTCCTTCCCGATTAAACGGTCTCCAGAAGAAAGATTCGATTTCTCGCGACAGGCCGTCGCCATCCGACCGAATTATTGCCCTCGATACCAAATGTTCCTTAAGTTGTTTCGCGAAAATCGTTTCTGTACATAGTAACCGTGAATTGCAAACGCATACGATTCTCCTGGAGCACATTGTGACACAGCGTGAGAATGTAAGAGTGTGTGTATGCGTGTACATGAGAGAGAGAGAGAGAGCGAGAGAGAGAAAGAAGAAAGATGAATAGTGTGAGTGAGCGAGATTGGTTTATAAAAAATTGTGATAACGTGTTCAGAGAACGAAAGTCGGCTCTGTCCCTTCCGTAGATAAGATTCGCTGGGTCCCTGTCGTTATCGTGCTCACAGATAACAGCCACGGTTTCCGGAGACCGTGCAAAAATTCGATCCACGAGGCCGCAGAACCGACACGTTCTCGTCGCGACAGCTAAAGGCCGGATTCATTGCACCACAACTCTATGTAATTGTATAAATATCATCGGTATCAAAAGTGTCAATATCTCGTGTTTCTCGATGGTACTTAAGGTAAATCCGCAGCTCACTCGGGCCGCCGGCTGTTTGTTAATACTTCCGTAAGATTCGGGGGTTGAAACCTGCGACACCGGCGAGAGCTGTGATTCCGCTCCTCGAGACGTGCTTCCAAACGATTCCCGTATCGATGGAGCGGGTTTGATCCGCGTTCATTATAGATAGATACTGCTCGTTGCTGGATTTCGTTAAAAATTGAAATCAAACGTTTATTGGTATCGTTTTTTTTTTTTAAGAATTCTTTTTGTAAGAAAAGCTGGAACTCTAAGGGTTGGTTTACTCGTGAAAAAATTAGTAGGAAACGTGGTATATCGTTTTTATTTTTTGTATGAGGTTTCGGGGTTTTTTCTTCTTGGAAAATTGGTTTTGAAAATGTTTGCGACATGTTTGTTCAGGTTATTCATTTTTAAGGGTTATGTAATTTTTTTTTCTTTTTTTTGACGGATCTTTTGTTCGAGAAAGGAAGTCAGAGTATCTTTACCGACAAATGGCAGTATTTTTAGTCGTAGGTTTATAATCGGTAGATTGTAAATTAATAGTAAAGTTCGTGGAACCAAAGTTTGAATTTGTTTTCAAAAAATTGTACGAGATTTTCTCGTTGTTAATTAAATGCACGCAGAGTTCGGAAATTTTTGAAACTGATTATCTCAGAAGGGAAGAACTCGAGGTGAAAAATTGTATTCCACGTTTTCGATTTCTTTTTTCCTGGGTTTTCAATTTGTGCGATATCGGTTCAATTTCTTGGAACTGTTCGGATGGGAGGATGAAATAAGATAATTTTAAAATGAGCATCGTCGCGAGCAGTTTCGACTCCTGGTGAAATCGTACTTTCTCGTGGCACGTTCCTTCCTTTTTTGGCCCGACCTGCGACTCGAGCCGAAAATCTTTTTTGTACATAAAGACCGCGTTTCGCGGCCACGACCCGGAACAGGAAGAGAGAGAAATAGAGGCGCTCAGTGTGGTCGCAAGTCCTGGGCCGACCTTGCGTATAAACCGATTGCTCGTTTATATGCGATGTATTTTTGTGAACAGTATTGAAAGTGCTGCTAAGCTGTACAGTCGTCATATGGTGAATGTATTATGATGTACCTATAATGTACATAGATATATTTA
This sequence comes from Ctenoplectra terminalis, assembly GCA_019453375.1. Taxonomy (NCBI): domain Eukaryota; kingdom Metazoa; phylum Arthropoda; class Insecta; order Hymenoptera; family Apidae; genus Ctenoplectra; species Ctenoplectra terminalis. The sequence goes on from SMSQ01026081.1 coordinate 12,685, forward strand.
ATTAAAGTGACTATGAATTTGTGTAGATCCTTCGTTTTCGATTTATTCCCTGCACGGCAACGTTGAACGAAACGTTTAAAAATTATTGTCATACAAAAATTATATTTTCCAGGCGATTCATTTTTTTTTTACAATTCGATTTAGTTTTTAAAAATTCTTGAAATTCGTCTGTGTTCATAATTTACTGTTTTATATAAAAAATGTTTAAGATAGGAATCAGGATTCTTGAATTCTGACCGGACCATTGTCAATTCCTCACCGATATTCAAAGATTTCTTAAATTTACTATTTTAACGTGAGAAGTATTTAGAACAGAAATTTCAACTCTTCATTTCTGATCGTACCATCATTAACCCTTCGCCAGTATTAAAAAATAAAAATTGATCTACATTGCAAACATTCTAGACGATATAAAAACCATCTAAAATAGGAATTCCAATTTTTTATTTTTAATCGTATCATGACTAATCATTTACCAGTATTCAAAAATTCTCAAAATTCATCTGTATTTAAAATTTGCTACGTAATATAAAAACTGTTTAAAATAGGAATTCCAATTCTTCATTTTTAATTCTGTCATTACTAATTTTTCACCATTATTAAAAAATCAAAATTCATCCACGTTCCAAATATTCTATAGAACATAAAAACCATCCGAAATAGGAATTCCAATTTTCATTTTTAATGGTACCATTACTAATCTTTCACCGGTATTCAAAAATCCTAAAAATTCGTCTATATTTAAGATTTACCTTCGTAATATAAAAACTGTTTAAAATAGGAATCCCAATTTTTCATCTTTAATTCTACCATTACTAATCTTTCGCCAGTATTAAAAAACCCTCAAAATTCGCCTATATTTAAGATATTCTAAGTAAAAAAAAAACAGTTTTAAATAGGAATTCCAATTTTTCATCTTTAATTCTACCATTAATAATCTTTCACCGGTATTCAAAAATCCTAAAAATTCGTCTATATTTAAGATTTACTTACGTAATATAAAAACTGTTTAAAATAGGAATCCCAATTTTTCATTTTTAGTTATACCATTACTAAACTTTCACCGGTATTCAAAAATCCTCAAAATTCGTTTACATTTAAGATTGTCTACGTAATATATATAAAAAGAAAAAAACTGTGTAAAACAGGAATTTCAGTTCTTAATTTTTAATCATATCGTCGCTAAACCTTAACTGCCATTCGAAACTTGTTCGAATTCAACTGCGTCCTACATTTTCCATTGTTCCCAAGTAAACTCTTGCAACTGTAACGCAAACAAAAGTGCCCTCAAGTAAAGAAGACAACCAAAAGGTCTCGTCCAAGTAGTATGTCTTCTTAAGAAGCTACGAGTACGACGCGTAAAAGGTAGGTAGCTTGGTTCCTTCGCGAGCGTAAAAGTTGCTTCGGCAAATTTTCCAACGGAAAGTTAACAGGAACGAATGTTGCACGAGTAAATGGGAGAAAAACAGGTAGATTTGTGAGAACAGATTCGCATTCGAATACACGCGGTCGCTTTGCCCCGGCGTCATTTCCATTTAAACGCGATTTAACGCGATTTATGGGGCGAGAGATTATAAATATTTTCAACGATATTCGTTTTGCTCTCTGACTGTAGCAAACACAGGCTGCGATTGAACGCACCAATTTCGATTCCAACTTTTATTACGCAAATAGTCTACGATATACGTATTGTTTATTTTAAACAATAATAAACCCCGCGTTGTACATTTTCATACAACCTTTGTGCTCCGGTTTTATCGGTTTCCCTTTATTCACGATCCTCTTCTGCTTTTTCCTTTTTTTTCTCCCTTTTTTTCTCTCTTTTTTTGATACTGAAAATTAGACAAATTATCTTATATCAATACAACAAATTATCGTTATCTTATCGATAATTTCATGTTGGTTCAAAGATCAGAAACGTTCGAATAGTTCTAGGGCTCACACGAGTCTCTTTTGGCGCACGTTTCGAGCAGATAGAACAGATGTGGGCAAATACGTGTTCGTGTGTTTAATTAGCTCCAATTAGTCAATATTAGTGCGATATCATTTTTCTTAGTGTCGTGTTTAATAGAACTCGATAAAGAACCTGATAATTCCGTCGACTCTTCGAAGTTTGTCGCCGATTCTTTCCTTTGACAATTAATTCTTTATTCTCTGTGGTAAAACGTTTTGCAATTTGTCAGCTAATTTTTTAAAAACTTGAATTGCACATAAGATGACCCGATACATTATTGTTCCATCTGAATTATTTTTTAATCGTCGCGATGCTTTCAAACTTCCTGTCGATAGCGCAGGTCAACAAATGGCCATAGGTTTTATGTAGCAGTGACGCGAAAGACAAGCCTTTTACTCGTCAAATATTATATTAAAGCAAAGAAGCTTGTTGGTTACGTCAAACCGGTTTATCTTTCGTGGCTCTGTTTTTCCAATTGTTTTCACATAATATTTTATTATCGTATCGCGCGGCAATGTTATAAATATATAGCCACCGATGACCTCTTTCGCGCGGTGTCTTAATAAAAGGGAAGTGAGTCGATGATATTTAAATAAATCGGAATTAATTTAAAGTATTCGCTTGTTTGTCCTACTTTTACCAACGATATCGCGATTTTTTTTTTCTTTTTTTAACTGTTTTCAGATCCGCTTGCGAGATATGATTCGTGTATTTAAAACAACCGATATCGTTTGTTCGGTTAAAAATGGAAAAAGTATGATCGTGCGGCAAGAAATTAGAGTTGGAGATATAAAATAGGCAGTTTGCTTTATCGGTGCCAAAGTTTAAGTTATTTTTAGAACGTAATAATAACACGAGATAAGGAACAGATTACGCGTGGAAATTGATCTTCAATTTTTCATAATGCTTACAGATTTTTAGTTACGCGCAAGAAAAAAAAAAAAAAAAGAAAAAAGAATCATGAAGTTTATCTCGGACGAAATTTTTCATTGTAATTCGAGTTACGACAAGTTTGGTTTATTCATGGCTCATATTATTCATTATGCTTCATACGACAAGGTGAATCAATCACCGACGAGTCATTCTGCGTACGGTTGAAATTTTTCGCCAAAAATTAGCGAGACACAAGCTACATTGATTAATGGAAAGGGTCCTATCCTTCATCGTGACAACCCTCGTACACGTGCCTCGTGCGTGTCGTTCAAAAATTGAATGAGCTCGAATGTGACATTTTATCGCGTCTACTGTTATTTTTAAATTCATTCCGCATCGATTACGATTTATCTTTTTTTACTGTACGAAAATTTTTTTTTTTTTCACACGACTGGGAAGATTTATTTTTTAGAGCGTATAAAGTCTGAAAAAAATGGTTCTAAATGTAACATGAAACACTGGTATAAAGTAACAAATATTAGATATAAAATTAAAAAGAAAAAGCAAATTAATAAGTGTATAAAAAATATAATATAAAATATATTTAAATGTATTTATTTTTAAAAGAAACAGAAATATTTTTTTATCACGACTCAAGCAATTTTGTATAACTTTTATACCGCAATTGGAACAGACATTCATTTTTTTCAGAATATTCTTGCTTCTTTCGAAGTTCTTAAAATTTTGTCATTTTTATTACTTTAAAATAAAGTCTGATATTTCTGGTATAATTTTTTGGATGGCGCAAATAAGGAAAAAATATTTAACCATCCACAATTTCGTAATTTTAAACACGACCCCGAACTTGAATGCTGGTACTCAAAATATGTGACTCTACGTGTTCCCGGATTCTGTCGCAAATTAATTAATCCCTGATAACGCCACTTCAACTATTGTGCAACGACTTATCGTGACAACGATGATACGTAGAAATCAGATTGTGTCACTCGACAATCACGTTCGCGGCAATCAATTAAAAAACACAATTCCCGTTTCCCTGATATTTTTTTAACGATTCCAGAAATAAAGGAAGGTCAAAGTTTTCAGTCGCATAAACAAAACGCAAGCATGTTTTTATTTCGAACAAAGAATAATTCTCGTTTCTCAGGAAACAAATCTGTTCATCCATCGACTCGAGAATGTTCAACGATTTCCATTCGAAGAGAGAAAAATGCTCGTATCAATTACAGAGCCGTTTAAATTACACAAAACATTTTTCCACGCATCGTTCAATTAAATTTCAATTATTTCACACGATACTTCACGGAAGTTTATCAAACTCTCGCTCGACCTCTTCGATATCGTCGATCTCATCAACGATCGAGAACATTCGCGAAAGACGAAAAGCTCGCGGAAAATGATCGGAATTTACCCGGTGACATTACGCTTTCAACGCGAAACGCGCGATCGTCGAGGCCAGGCGAAAAGTGCAGTCTATTTTGAAATGCAAAGGTTTTTTTTAAAACGCGGCAAGTAAATGGAATAGTTTGCACTCGAAATATGTTGCGAGCATTCGGTTACGAGTGAACACGCGGCCGTACGTAGCCCGATGGAATCATGTAAAGGATCAAAGCGACGAATTGCATTTGAAATGAGAGCCATTTTCTTTGTGCCGAAACGCGAGCGCGCGCGTAAGTATGGCTTAAGTGACGCACCATTGAAAAGCATTCCACCATTTCCGTGACTTTTCGAGATCCTTATCGATGCTTCTCACACTTTTTCACTGTGTCATTTGTTGAATGACTGTGAGACCATTTTTTGAAACTGATACTTTATACTCTGATTTTTTATTTTTTTTTATTTTTTTTTTATTTTTATTTTCATTTTTTTTATTACGTTCATGAGAAATAAATGGCATTGACGTTGTTTAATACTATAACTATCGACGATTATGGCACACTTATTTGTACAAGAGAAATCAAGACGAAGGATACACGGAATATTGTGAAAATTATAAAAATTGCTGAAAAGTGGGTGAAAAGTGATGTCTGGTATATTGATTGGAAACTGAACTTTTATCGACTGTAATCTCTGTATACAGGCGATACAGGGTTTGAAAGACTGATGATAGTAAAGATTTACGAGCAACAAGTTCCTGGAGCAATCCTATCAGCTGATAGAAAAACTTGGGAGCGCTCCTTTTTGTAAAAGTTGTGTTCAACGGTTTATTAAAACGCGGAAGTACGTTTACGGATTATTATAATCATCGATGTCTCAGAGAAATTAGTTTTACCAAGTTTATTACGCGCTGATTTTTTTCTACGATCTTAACCCTGCTACTGGAACATTTTCAACTCCATTGTATTTCATTTTCATTAAAAAGTTTGGTAATTTTGAGAAAAATGCGATGCGATAAAAATGCCATGATATTATGAGTGCTTTTTTTTTACGATAAAAGAAGTCGAATATTACAGCAGGATTGATATTAAAAATCAGTTTTAATAGACCATTTACAACCAGGCTGCGGATTAGTTATACGAACTTATACTTTTGCAGATATAATTAAAAGAATACAAACTAGATAAGCAATTTATTCGCCAAACATTATAATCGGTTTATTTTTAATATACAAACCATGTATATTAAAATACACTTAATATACATTTAAAATATATATTTTATAATACAATCAAAATACATTTAATACATTCAATTATAGTGCATCGATATAGGAGGACGGCGCGCTATTAGAAACAAGCGAAGCCCGACTTCCGTTGGAAAGTTGGGCTACGAGGCGGAGTCGCTTAGGAACCGTCGAACGTGCACGACTTATTAGCCCTTAAGATTATTCTGCCTTTTAGTATTTCTTTCTTTCAAATATATATATATATATATCTCTTGTTTGTTTAATTTAGTCTACACCAACTTATTTAGAAATCCTGACACCCTTAGTCCACTACATAATATACAAATATTTCTATGTATTTTTATCATCATCAAATATTCCACAAATTCATCAAAATTCCCACTCTATTTATAACCAACGAATCCTAAATTTAACACGTTAAACGCCACGCCGATTTTGGTCGACATTCCTTTAGACTGTGTGCTGTGATAATAATTAAAAAATATTTGTTCGAAAAATAATTAGGAATTTAAGAAGAAAATTGTAAAGCCCTGCGAAGGAAAGTGGTATCTTTGTTTAATGCGATTTAATAGAATCCATTAACCCTTTGACTACCGTAGATTTTGAGACGCACCGGCCGTACCGTACGGTAGGAATTCAGTTACGACGCACGCCGAGAACTGAGAAATTTTTTGTTAGGGGTACATCTTTGGTAAAATATATTTCAATAATCGGAAAACTGAGTTTCACTACATCGGGACAATATTATTTACTTATTTGTATTCTGCACCGAATCGTTACTACACATATTAAAAATTGAATACTAACGTTAAGCTTAAATTTTCAGGTCGCCTATAGGCGTCCTCCGCATCAGAAATCCAAACTGCGTCGAGCGCCTTTAGGCGCCCGCAGTGTCACGAAGCGCAAAATTTCTAAGCGCCTTTAGGCGGCCACAGTAGTCAAAGGGTTAATGAATTATAAGGTATTATTTTTGAAAATTCATACCGCTAGTTTTCAGAAACCAACGACGCCTAAACCAAAATTTCAGCGTCGGTCCGCAGGGACCGGCGTGGCGCCTAACGTGTTAATTTCTCGCTTCCATTGACAAGATCACCCCCCAATTTTCTTCCCAAAATAAAAACCCACAATTGTCGACCGCACGCATAAAACATAAACATATTTTTCACATCGACAATACGAAACTATCTTCCTCGTCGACAAAAAAACTTAAAAACCCGTTGGAAGCGAGCCCGGCGAGACGCGCGACGCCCCGTTTCATTATCAGTATCAAAGACCACTTAGGGAAACGCGCGAAGAACGCGGCTCCTTTATTCCGGAATTTCGTTCGGAATTATTAGACGTTCCCCGGATTCCTTCAAGATTCCTTCGCTGGGCCGCGAATTTTTCACCGAACCTGCCGCGAACGTCAAATAATTTGAACGATTCGCCCAACAGGACATCCGGCAAAGAGGGTGTCCAGTTCGCCTCGACGATCACAGATGGCGCCGCTCCCACTTGTAATTCATACACACAGTCGCAACCTACGTACGCACACGTGATAGCTTCACGATACGTCGTTACGATAGGCCTCGAGTCACGGCCGTTCGAAGTGCACGTGAGCTTCAAATGAACGGGATCTCGTTTCATTCAGAAACTAAGAAGCCGCGGTTCTGCTAACCGCGTCTCGAATCTGCACGTAAATCGGCGGCCAGTGCCACGCAGGACACGTGTTCGCCGTTGAACGATCGAAATGACGCTGCAGGCGATTAAATGGGAAAACGGCAAGCTGGAAATACTCGATCAGATACTGTTGCCGGCGATCTCGCGGTACATCCCTGTCAGAGGCGTGGAGGATGGCTGGAAGGTCATCAATAACATGCAGGTACGTTCCTCGACGATTCCATTGAAATTGTAAACTTTGTTTCTTTTATGGTTAATCTTGTACTCGTTGTACGGTCGATTAAGTGCTGGTGTAACTGTACCGTGGTATCGTCGTTCCGGACGCTCTGATTGACGAACAATGAGAAGCGAAACGTTGCAGTTAAATCGCAGTTAAATCGCAGTTAAATCGCAGTAAAGGAAACTGTGGCAATTCGAAGCGATTCGCGCTAACGGAATTTTAATTGGTGGAATTAGTCGATTTAAATTGCCTGTTGTGATACCAACGATTGCTCAACGCAGGAGAGAATATTATTACGGAGACGTTGTGTCTCACCGTTGTTCATTATCTGTGATCTTTTTTTTTTAGGTTCGAGGCGCACCAGCCATAGCCATCGTGGGCTGTCTCAGTTTGGCAACAGAGATCAGGAACGAAGAGTACATGGACAAGAAGAGCCTTCGACGGGACGTCGAGGGCAAATTGAATTACTTGGTCTCTGCGCGTCCAACTGCTGTTAATATGAAAATAGCAGCCGACGAATTAATTCAGTTGGCAAATAAACTTAGTAAGGATGAGACTGTTAATGTAATGGAAATGAAAGAAAGGTATAAAGATTGGCTCGGAGCGAGTTAATCGATACGTTTTCAACGTTGTTGCTTATTAATGACGATGCTTGTAGATTTATCGAGGCCATAGAAGCCATGCTCGAGAAGGATATCGCTGATAATAAAGCCATCGGGGACTACGGGGCGCAAGAAATACTGAAGAACGTTGCCGGTGACAATTTTGTGAGGATTTTGACACACTGTAACACTGGCAGCCTTGCGACAGCAGGTTATGGCACAGCTTTAGGTGTTATTAGATCCCTTCATAAGAAAAATAGTCTTGGTAACGTTTGCATGTCTCTAGTTTTCACACGTTGGACAAGGTTCGATAACGTTATACAGCACTATTAACCCTTACAGAACACGCATATTGCACGGAAACCAGGCCGTACAATCAGGGAGCGCGATTGACTGCCTATGAATTAGTATATGAAAAAATTCCCGCTACCCTGATCTGCGACGATATGGTAGCAGCATTGATGAAGTCGAGAAATATTGCTGCAGTGGTGGTTGGCGCGGATAGGGTTGTCGCGAACGGCGATACGGCTAATAAAATTGGAACTTATCAAGTAATACGCTTGACAATTATTTTAATTAAAATCTCTGAACCGTTCATCGGGCGACTAATTATTATCGTTGCGATATGTTTTCAGATTGCCATAGTCGCGAAGTATCACAATGTTCCTTTTTACGTGGCGGCGCCACGAACTTCTATAGACTTTAGTATCCCTAGCGGCGATCACATCGTTATCGAAGAAAGGCCAGAAAGGGAAATGACACATATAAACGACCAACGAGTGGCCGCAGCTGGAATACAATGTTGGAATCCAGCCTTCGACGTAACTCCAGCTAGTCTTATCAAAGGCATCATCACGGAAGTTGGAGTGTACAGACCCGAGGACCTGATACAATTGAAGAACTACGAGAACTCATAATGTATCGATCAATTGCGAGCAAAGAAGCTTCTGGATGCATTTATACGAACGAATTAATCGGTGATTTCGATGTTACGAGAAAAAAAACGAAAAAAAAAAAAAAAAAATGTTGCCAGCTCTTGTTTATTTAAAAAGAAAAAAAACTTCGTGTTACAATAAAATTGTTGGCAGGTTACGCTTATTTAAACACGTTAAGCCTGACGAAACGCAGCAGAATGTACCGTGGATAATACGTGTTTGCGTTTGAAAATGCCTTATTAACTTTGCTGTGATTTTTACAAATATATTTATAGTGATGAATATCTTCGAAATGAATAGTTGTATTGGTATTCAATGAAACGATGAAAAAATATCACTGATCGTAAAGGATTGTGATTATTAAATACAAGATGATCGAAAATACTTTTTTCTAAACGTGTCTGTACCATTTAGTTCACCCGTATACCATCAGATGGCGCGTGCGCCTAACATTCGACACTGCGGTGCGCGAAATCGGTAGCTTTCGCTCTTCAAGCTCCTTGTCAATTTAATTTCGACATAAACTAAATTCTTTATCGCTATGCGTGAATACGTACAATGTATATTGAACGCTACAAACTTTTACACACGAAACGTGGAAAAAACAAGTATACTTAAATACGAATCAACAAAGTTACCTTTGATCGAATAAAAAAAAAACTTCTCAAATTGCCGCCTCGAATCGCTTCGAATCACCCCGAATCGCGTTCAATTAAAAATCACACTTTCCCCCGTAAAAATGCATCGATTCTTCGCAAACCCACTCTTACTTTAAACCAAACAATTTTTCACGAAACGCAACGAACACAATAAACAAAAAAAAAAAAAGCAAAAACAAACTCAAACAAGTGTTACACCGCCAAGCGAAGCCACGGTGTACCGCAGCAATCGATTTCCTCCACAATCGATATCTCTCGCAAAGTCCACTCGTACGGTTTCCTGCGCGTCTTCTCCTCAAACGCGTTCGAACGTATCCCCAGTCGCGAAACGCGATATTAAACGGAAACAGCGCAGAGAGACCGAAACGCACAGCCGATTCCGATCGAACAGAAAATTCAAGGGCGAACGATTTATCGCGGCTCGGAGCCGACGAGTTCGACACTGGCTGCAGCCACGCGACGCGTTCGGTTCCTTCGGGAAAACTTGGGGATCTATTTTCGCCGTTGAAAGACGCGCGGGAACGCGTTCGCCGCGGGTTTCTCGAAACGCTGTGCTTTAGTACGGCCAGTCTCTCCGCTTCGCGCAGAACTTCGCCGATCCCGGAATAGTTTCGTCGGTTTGCTCGTCGAAGTTTTTCGCGCGACCGTTGCACGGCCCGAATCGCAGTCGTTTCGACCGTGTTCGCGGGTTCAACGTCGCTCGGCGCACACAACACCCCTCTTCCCTCTCTCCCCCCCCTTTTTCGCGACAGCCGCGTGTGAATCGATAATCGAAGCAATTCGTCTCACAAGCATCGTTTCCAATTTCTATCGAACGATTCGTTCGCGCGACGATTGTTAAACCTGGAAGCCGACACAGAGAACACGGAGATGGATGCCACGGACGTCCTCGTTCCTGACGCCTCGTCGGGAAACGGCGAGGATGTTTCCAACGACAGGAATAACGGGAACAACAACGAGGACGACGAGGAACCGACCGTCGAGGAGTCGTACGAGGTCACCACTACGAAACGGAAGACGATTCGGACGAGCTATAAGATACAGGAGGTAAGCGACGACATTTATAAGTGACACGTGCGATTACGGTAACCGAGGTTCGTCGCTGGCGCCCCAACGTGGGCGTTTATCGCGAACGTTGCGTCGCGATCTTGCGATCGCCTTAAACCCTTCGCGCTCCGTGCGATTCTTTATCAGTGAAGAAAAGAAATTTTATTTTGAATGGACAAAATTACTGTTAATTTTGAAAGTATTTGTTGCTGTTCACTTTTATAAATATCCTTTTTTTTTGTCTCGTAAAGGAAACATAAATTTTTTATTTTGTAAATCATCATGGTGCGATTGGAGATTAAGCGTAATCGTGTTGGAAACAGAATGTCTCCGTAGAGGAGTCGAAAGAGCGCTAAGAGTTACATTTTTGGTTATAATATTGTACAGTGGATCACCGGGTGAATTGGTCGTTTAGTCGAGCGTTGTAAATATGAGATGGTGTCGTAGGAAATTATATTGTACGCGTATGGCAGCTGCGGTTCGTCGCTGGCGTCCCCAACGTGGGCGTTTATCGGGAACGTTGCGTCGCGATCTTGCGATCGCCTTAACCCTTCGCGCTCCGTGCGATTCTTTATCAGTGAAGAAAAGAAATTTTATTTTGAATGGACAAAATTACTGTTAATTTTGAAAGTATTTGGTGCTGTTCACTTTTATAAATATCCTTTTTTCTCTCGTAAAGGAAACATAAATATTTAAGTTTGTGAATCATTCGACTATCGATGGTGCGATATCTTTGGAAATTAAGCGTAATCGTGTTGGAGTCAAAGCAGCGCTTAGGGTTAAATTTTTCGTTATAGTTTTGTACAGTGGATCACCGTGTAAATTGGTTGGTCAGTTAAGCGTTCTAAATATGAAATCGTGTTATGAGAAATTATATTGTAAGGTTCGTCGCTGGCGCCCCAACTTTGGCCTTTATTGTGAACGTTGCGCTGATATTGCGATCGCCTTAAATTTTTGGTCATAGTTTTGTACAGTAGACCACCGTATAAATTGGTTGATTAATTAAGCGTTGTATACATGTTGATACGACATGGTTGATATGTAATTTTCTTTTGATAGGAAATTATATTATGCGAAGAAGATTATACCAAATAACAAGAATAATATAAATATTCTTTTAGAATGACTATTGTGAATCAAATTTTAGTTTCCGTGTTTTATTTATCAAAATAGTAAAATAATCTATGCTCGACTGAAGTAAACGGGAAATTCCTGATCGATGATTCGGGAAATTCGATATTCCAGAAAATCGATAATTTTGTTACACAGCGGGTTGTATAAAAGAGAATTGAGCATTATGTTCCACAAAGAAAGTCGTTGGAATATTTTAACATTTAACCATCCGGCAGTGCGTTAATCTGTACTTTCTCTACTATCGGTAATTTTTCACAGATACGATATATTTTGTATGTTTCATGGTTTCTTCAGATTCCCTGAAAATTTTATTTAAAAATAATTTTTCACCACAGTACATTAATTTTCCTAGAAAAAGTACAGTTTCCAAGATACACATAATTTTGTCGTACACTTAAATTTTGCTCCGAAAGAGTCGGACGGTTAAGTGTTAGGAGCGTGTGTCGTAGGAACTCGTGTCATACGGGAGTTTACTGTATTTTAATTTTCGCGCTTGACGCAAGGAGAAGAGGGGAAGGGGGTGTATCGATAAACGAATAATGAATAGAATAACTAATAGAGTAATTGATAGAGTAATCGGTGAGACAGTGGATGAAACGCGTCGAAGAAAGACGCATGGAGAATTTAAGGCGGTTTTTCGAGAGTACGATTCGTGTACGCCAAAAATAAACACAGAGAGACTTGCGTTCGACGGTTGCTGCTCGAGAATCTCGGTTCATTCTGATATTCGTCAAGGATAAGCGAACTTATTTCGATCCGCGGATTTCGTTGGGATTTACCAACTTTATTTGGCGCGTAACTTTATTCGATCTCGGTGAAGATCGGGCATAATGCCCGCGTTGTCATCAACAATGAATAAAGCGTACGCGAGCGATGGATTCCGAGCTTTCGTTTTTTTTCCTGCCGACTTTCTTTTTCCGTGTGTAATTTTTGTGAAAGATTTTTCAGCATTTTTTTTTTCTTTTTGTATCAAATGGTATTATCAATTGTGAGTAGAGCGTGGATTTTTATGTGGATTTTGTTTGAAGACACAAAAATACACAGAATGCATGTGATAAGTAAAAATATGTAAATAAATAAAAAGATATAGTGTTTGATCATAATATTTAGCGATTAAAGAATCTTTTTTAATTATATTCTAAGAAATATAAATTTGAATAAAAACCATTTACATAAAAAAAGACACAAAAATACACAGAATGCACGTAATAAGTAAAAATATGTAAATAAATAAAAAGATACAGTGTTGATCATAATATTTAACGAATAAAACAATTATTTTAAATTATATTCTTAGAAATATAAGTTTGCATAAAAATCTGCAGTCTAGTTATCAGTTTACTCATACGGTTAACACTTTTTGTTTCCCATAAATATTTCATTGGAAACGAAATTGGTGGTACTTACTGATTATTCGTTATTTATGTTTGGGAATTAAGGCCGGCCAAGTAATTTCATGTACGATTAACAAAGTTTACTGTGTTTATTTCTTACATAATGAACGAGGATTGAAAATATTGCTGAACGTGGGCGGATCAAAGATTCCATAAATTGAACAGTTATGAAATGATCATGGTGGGGTTAATTAATTGGTTTTTTTTAATTTTAGGAGCCAATTATTGGGAAAATTCTCTGGTTCTTAGATCATTTTCTTCTAAGACTTTTTATTTACTTTCACATATTTAACGAAGAATTAATAAAAAGGGTTAGTTAGGTAAAACTGTCGTTTTAAATTGATAATTCGTGATAATAAGTAAATTAATCGCTTAAATATCTATCGCGGTATTTGTTAGTATAATTTAAAGAAAATTAGTCGCTTCTTTTGTTCGATATTTATGGCAAATAAATTGCACAGTATTTTAATACCGCGTGAAATTTTCCAGAATTTTATTCATGTAAATATTTGAATGGTTTCCGGTTTAGGCACTCGATGCTGAAAAATATTTTCAAGCACCAAACTATTGGAATTTCTTCATAATATTTTGCAGAATGGGAACGCGAATTAAACAAAAATACGTGAAATACAAAATCAACTTGAAATTGTCGTGCAAAAATTTATACGCGAGGCGAATTTTTTTTACCACTTTATTATTCTGTCGTGTTTATTAATGGTTAATTATGGTTGGTTAAAAGGTTTCGATATCCGAGAATTGAAGTGTATCAGTTAAGCTATTCGAGATTTTATAAATTTTCGTTGTTATTTGATAACATTTGGAACGATTTAAGATTTCATTGCACGTGATGATACTATTCGAACCTAACTCAGTTTACTCGAGGCTAACACATAAAATCGGCGAGTCAAGGAAAATATAAACTTAGATTCTAAACCGAACGTAAACTGAACCTAACTCACACGCGGTCCATTTTTAATACCTAGTTGAAATCTAATCTAACGTAGGCTCAATTTAGATCTATTTATTAATTTAGTCTTAAATTGAACACTCTGATTAATTCGGCCTAAATTTAGTTCCGATTCAAACTTTATTTCAGACGTAACGTTTCGGTAATATTTAATTCAAATATTGGTGAAATTGGTAAAATTTGATAGGAGTTAAGTTTGGAAATATATAATTCACACAAACTCTTCCATTTTTCCTCTTCTTTAATTTATTATCTCCAACAATATTTTCATATCCTTTACAAATCCAAATTATTAGGTTGGTACATCTCAAGTGTCGTTTTCTCAAACACAACATTAACTAAGATAATTTCCATACCATTATATATATTTCTCAAACAATTAAATAACCACATTGTTCCAAATTCATAAAAATTCATCAATTCTAGAATTAAAAAAATTCTTCGATTCTAGAATTAAAAAAATTCTTCGATTCTAGAATTAAAATAATTCTTCGATTCTAGAATTAAAACAATTCTTCGATTCTAGAATTAAAAAAATTCTTAGATTTCTTTTACAATTCCTTCATTCCGAAATAATTTGTCAACTTAATACTACCATCGACAAACCATTACCATCGTTCCACTAATTATTTCAAATACTCAACCCAATCCTAAATAATCCAATTTAAATTCTACTTAAATTTCCCTAAATTTCCCTAAATTCTTAACAAACAATTTAATCTTTCCAAGCTCCAAAAATCAACCACAGTACTTTCTACGTTCCCTTTTCCTTTCGAACAGAACTCACAGCACAATTTAAAAAAGAAACCACAATTTCTCGTTGCGTTTACAAACGGTCACAAAAATTTACAGTAAACGAAAACAAGGAACCAATTTCTTTCTTTTTTTTTCCAAATAATAACAAACGTTTCCCGAACTTAACGTTCCCTCCGAATACCAAGGAGGAACGCTAAAATAGAAACGGAACGGTTCGGTATCCGCGTATAAAGTATTTCAGGCGATTCATCAAACTCCTCGGCTTCTTTCTTTTTCGCTTTAACGGAAAGGGAGGGAACAGGCCGCGACAAGGCGACTTCCGCGAAGTTGTTCGATCCATCGAGACTGTCGAGCTTTTAAAAGACAAAGGGGAAGTTCGGGCACGAAATTAAATCGACGCGACGAAGCGACACGCCGCGACGCGGAATAAGAAAGATTAGTCGGGCGGCGTTTAATGCAAAATGAGCGGACAACGGGCGCGATTTACTCAGATTCTACGTCATTGTCGGTAAGACGGTTTTAGATCTGGCAACGGACTCGCTTCGAACCGGAGAAACGAAGAAGGGGACGACGTAAATCCGGCCGATGAATGCCCGAGGAACATCACTCGCGATTGGGACTTCCGATTAACGATAATCGTCTTCTGTTTCGCGTCGATTCTACTAGACGTTGTCTCCTTTCGCCGGAAATTTTCTATACCAATTGTTTGTCCGTGGATGCGTTCGGTGTACGCTGGTTTCTTGACTGGATAATCTTTCTTCGTCAACGCATTGACGACGGGACCTTGTTTCTGTAAAACTTACCAGGGAATAAAGTTTCGATCGAATAAATTCTTGGTTATATACTTTTGAGAATAAATTGTATTCTGAACATAGCTCTTAATTTAAAATTTCAACCGAACGAATAACTTTTTAAAAACAACCTTTCATATATCGTCGTTTCCTATTCTCACCTTTTCAAGGTCTGAAACACGAAACACGAGAAATCTCGTCACCCGTCCTCAATGTGTTAATANTGAAACACAAAACACGAGAAATCTCGTCACCCGTCCTCAATGTGTTAATAGAATTTATTAATTTGGTAGAGGTTTTGTTTTGATTCAGAGATGAGGAGTTTGTAGGACGATTTGAGAAAGATTTGTATTAATATTGGAAATCTAGAATGGCTGGAAAATTTTTGTGAATGTTCTTTAGAGGTTTTATTTGATGACCAGATGAAAAGTTTGTGGGATTGTTTGGTAAATGTTTGTAGTAAAATTGGGAATGGTAGAGACTAGGAGGAAAGCAGTTTGAGAATGTTCTTGCAATTAACGGAATAGAAATTTGTGAATTGTAATAGGGGCTGTTTTAAATGGAGGGTTGAAAAGTTTGTAGGATAGTTTGGTAAAAAGTTGTATTGAAATTGGAAACGGTAGGAAGTAGCAGGAAAATTTTCTGGAAATGTTCTCTCAATTATTTTGTAATACTTATATAGAGATTTGTGAACTGTAATAGGGGTTGCTTCAAATGAAGAGATGAAAAGTTTGTAGGATAGTTTGGTAAAAACTTGTATTGAAATTGGAAACGATAGAAAGTAGCAGGAAAATTTTCTGGAAATGTTCTCTCAATTATTTTGTAATACTTAAATAGAGATTTGTGAATTGTAATAGGGGTTGCTTCAAATGGAGGGATGAGAAGCTTCTAGAATAATTTAGCAAAGCCTTATATTAATATTAAAAATACTAAGAAGAATGAGGAAAATTTTCTGAGAATATTTTTACAATTAGCAATGCGTTTTATAACAAACAGAGAGAAAAGAAATAAATTTCGTACCCCCGAGCGGTTACCTCTCCAAAAATCTCCATTCCAGGAAAAAAATTAATCACCATTCTCCAAGCCACAATTAAATATCCGCCAAATATCAGTTCCAAGTTTCCAAAATAAAAACAAAAAGATTCTCCGTAAACATCAAGCTCGTTTGCTTAAGAAAAAATGCAGAAAATATTCAAGAAAATAAAAGTATAAAATACCAGCGGATACGATTGAAAATTCGTTCATCCCTGTACGGTGGTTAATTTTCCGGGCGATCCGGACGAAAATAATGTCCGATTGGTCGATGTTGGTTTCACCCCGTGCCGCGTAGATAAATATTTATTTAATTAAAGTCCGTCGTCGCGCGCCGACCGGAATCGCTCGGAAGATTTCAATAATAACTCGCGTCGGATCGGTTGGGCTTGGCAAGAGGATAATTTCAGCTGCTTGTCCCTCTCGGCCGGACGTTCCATATAGACGTGTCGAAGATAGACATAGTTTTGGCCGTCTTGAAGCATTAATTCCTGAAACACACGTGCGGCTCGGCTGCGCGCGGGCTGCTTCGAAGCCGCAGATAATCCAACTAAATCATTCTCATCGTTATTATCATTGTCGTGTCGCGAGGGCAGACGTTGAATTATCACTCGCATAAATTTCACCGTGCACGGGGGATCCGTTCGCTTTCTGTGAACGCTGAAATCGGAGAACGAAAACGAAACAGAACGCTGAAATCGGAGAACGAATTAACATTAGCCCCGTTTCGATGCCGATCGTTATGCGTTTCCGGTCTCCGTGCTGCTCGCTTTTTCACAGTGTCGTATTGTTTTTTTTAAATATTCCAAGACTTGGGACCAGCCATGGGTTTAACTTTGCATACGAAATGTTTCAAGTTGTTCCTTCCGAGGCTAATTTTTGTTCGAAGCAGAGATAGTTTTTGGGAAGCAAAGATATAAAATTAGGGTAAAATTGTTAGTTGAAAGCTATAAATTGCAAGCTTAGTTCGATGAGGATCATTTTGGAGTGCAGTTATTCAGAGTTACTCTACGAATCAAGGTTTTGGAAAAGGGCGTGTCTTATAAATTTATTTTCACGTTATTTTCAGCTTCCTCGAAGATATTAGAATCCTCCGTCTAATCTAAATTTATTTTCACTTTGTTTTCACCTTCCTCGAAGATGTTAGAATCCGCCACCTACTCTAGGTCTTTCTGTTATAATTTTTTTAATTCTATCGCACGAAACTGCAGCATTAACCCTTTGCACTCGACTGGCGTCGCTATGGCGACATGCATAATTTTCTTCAGAGATTATGTTTTCAATTAAATTCTGTATCTTGGTCAGTTCAAACGCTTCGTTTGTTTTAAAATAAAGTAAATTAACCGAGTAAATAAAAAATCGTGAACATTTGTAATTTTCTGTTTCTCTTCCCAGNCGCTATGGCGACATGCATAATTTTCTTCAGAGATTATGTTTTCAATTAAATTCTGTATCTTGGTCAGTTCAAACGCTTCGTTTGTTTTAAAATAAAGTAAATTAACCGAGTAAATAAAAAATCGTGAACATTTGTAATTTTCTGTTTCTCTTCCCAGAAGAACGCTAAGTTTTCACAGTCCTTTGAAACTTGAAAAATTTAGTGCAAAGTTAGCGCAGTTAATAAACATCGATCCAATTTATATAAATTAATCGAATTCACCGTATAATTAATGCAGTCGCTAGTGATTTCAAGAATCGACGAAGAGAAGATCAAAAGCTGCTGTTATACGCGAAAGCAAAATCTTGCGAGTAACAAATCATGAATTTCTGCGATCGAATAATTTAAATCTCCCATTGAAACGTGAAAACAATTACAAAGAAGAAACGTGAGGCTGCGTAGCCCCGAGGGGCGTCGCAATTTGCGCCTTCAATCAACGTCTGAGAGCAAATGAGGAAGGATAATCGTCCTTTTGTCGCGCAGATGAAACTGCTCGAGTCGAGTAAACAGGAGCATCGTCTAAATCGGCGATTGGTTCGCGAAAGAGAAACCAGGATGATGAAGAAAATCGTTCTCTTCGTCGCTCGTGCTCGTCGATTATCGACTTAAAAGTGGCAGGTCGATTCGAGGGTCGACGAGACGATAAATCGTCGTTCGTTCGTTTCCTGCGACTCGGAACGAATTCGAAAGATCGAACGCTCGCATTTCCACCGAAATAGCACCCAAGGTTGGGGCGAGGCTTCGATCGGTCCTCGTTTCGTGGATCTTGAACATCTGTTGAAAAAAATATATATTTCATCGAGCTTGATCGCTTTTCGAGCCTAATTTTTATTTCAATTTCTCGCTGTCCTTCGATAGGATTTAATAAAAAAAGGATTGGGATTTAAATTATTTGTTCTTTTGATTTTGCGACGCTTCTGATTGGTTCTGCGGTGAAAGTTTTTATCTGAGTTTTGGGAGGATTATTCTTAATTTAACAAAGTCGCAGTCTATTTTGTATTTCGGTAACGGTGGGAAGAGAGTTAAAAAATGATACAGATTTGGAGATTGTAGAAGTTCTAATAGGTTTCCACTTATTGGGATGTTTAGATTATTTTTTTGACGACAGCAAATTTTGCTGAAATAGAATAATAATTTAACTAATCATTGGTATGCATGAAAGCAAATAGGAATTATATCGATTAAATAAAATAGTTGAAAACCTCACAAGCTCCCTATTCGAATCAGTAATTTCATATGGTTGCTTGGTATCGATAACGACACAATTTAAAAAGTGTAAATTTTAGAGAGGAGACATTCAAAAATTCATATCTATCAAAATTGTAAGACCTTATTAACTAATCGCTATTATTTTTGATAAATTTGATAAGAATAGAAACATCGCGTAGACCTTATATGTAATAAAAACAAATTTAACACTGGAACTACCAAAAGGAGACATTCAAAAATTCATATCTATCAAAATTCTAAGACCTTATTAACTAATCGCTATTATTTTTGATAAATTTGATAAGAATAGAAACATCGCGTAGACCTTATATGTAATAAAAACAAATTTAACACTGGAACTACCGAAATAATCAAAATGACCTATTCGTAATTCTTTACAGAAATTTTATAAATCAATTATGGCATCTCAGAGGCAATTTTCCGTGATTTTCTGTTACAAATATAGACAAAGACTTGTTTCCCATTATGTATTTTTTTATATACCTTTCATTGTGATTTTTTTCGTAGAAACGAGTGTGCTTCAATCGTCGGTAGTTCTAGCGTTAAAGTTCTTTGATTGTACCGTGTCTGTCAACTATATTATCAAAACCCTTCAAATTTATTTCTAATCTATTTACCGAATCTTTTACCCGATAACAATAATTTTTTCTTCGCGGAAAAAAAAAAAACTCTTGTTATCCTTCGCGTTGTCACTTAAGTATTATCCTAAAATTTTGCATAAAAGATTACTTAAGCCTCAATCTGATATTTAATTCAAATTTTTCCATCTTACCCTTTCTGTTTATTCCAATTTCAAATACAACTCGGTCGAAAAGTGATTTCCGCGATAGCGACAAATCCTGCGGTCGGCGAGGAGCAGATTGCCCGAGGAAATTTATACGGACACGTGCTGGCCGGGACAAAATACTCGGCAATTTAGTTGATGCGCGTTAGCCCCGCGTTTAGATGCAAATACGATGCCGGCTTGGTTATTAATCTCGTCTTAAGGTAAAACACGCCGGATTTATGAGGTGATGCTAGGCCGCGATGATATCTTCGCGGACAACCTGGAAACGATATCATTTTTACCGCTTCTCTTTTCCCCTTCGTTCGTCTTCTGTATCAACGGTTCACAAATTTCGCGCCGGCATCCCCCGGCAAAAACATATTTACAATGTACTCGTTCGCGGGCGGCGAAATTTTCGCGAATTTTCACGGCGAAAACGAGGCGACACGCAAACGAGAACACGGAAATTTAGATTACTGGCAGCGTTAGAGCTCTCGTCGAAGTGTAATCACACGAGGCTGTGCCGTGTATATTCCTGGTGTGTGTTTTACAGCGCGTAAATTTGCGGATTTTGAATCTGGCCAGAGGGAACTGGAGCTGTTCGTTGTAGTTTCGTTAGGTGTTTGTAATATACAGTGTCGCTTGGAATTATTCGAGCGATAGTTGCATTGATTTTATTGTATCGGGTTAAGTCAATTTTCTGCGCCGTTGTTGGAACATCTTGCGTTCTGTGATGGAATAATTAGTAATGCTTCTTTCTTTTTGTTGAGAAAAATAATTAATAATGTTTGGAATAATTAATAATGTTTCTTTCTTTTTATTGAGAAAAATAATTAATAATGTTTGGAATAATTAATAATGCTTCTTTCTTTTTATTGAAAAAAATAATTAATAATGCTTCTTTCTTTTTATTGAAAAAAATAGTTAATAATGTTTTGAATAATTCATTTTAATAATTTCTTTAAAAAGAAAGAAACATTATTAAATATTTTTATTGGTTGTAATTGAGTCACACGTATTCATTTTAACGCTTAGCCGATCGAATGGTGAGATCTTTCATCTGTTCCTTAGCAACGCGTTGTCCATCCTTTTGTTTATCATTTCTTCTTTGTTATTTAATTGTATTGAGCTCCAGTTGTCGTACANTAATTTCAATGTGAATTTGCCGTTGCTTTCGAATGTTTCTTAGGCTTTCTGCTCGGAATATAAATAATTCCAACGAGATGCGACTATCGCCGCGATCAGTTTAGAGTGCGATAAAACGGAGTGTAATTTGTATCTGAAAATTAAGCGATAGAATCGTTGGACACATCCATGTTTATTTCCTCGTCTCTTGTTTCTCGATGGATCCGAATGCTTAGAATATTAACAGAACACCGCGTTTCACCGGGAAAAGTATTATTTATGGGGGTAATATTTTTAAAGGCATTCATTGGATGGAAACTAATTCGAGCACGGACGCTCGTTCACGCCAGTTTCGTGGAACTATAGATTATAAAGCTCGGACACTCAGCGTTATTTGTTCCACTTGGAACTTTCTCACTGTCTACTCTTCTCCTTTCTTTTTTTTTATTTCTCTCTTTTTTTTTATGCAGGCTATTATAACCAATTATCTGCTTGGTTGTAAACAATTTTATTCAATAATAGAATAAGAAGTTATTCGGGGAATATTCTGTTCCAGATACATGGTTAATGTAGTTAATATCGCGTTATACATTAAATAATCTATTTCTAAATAGAAGGAATTCTTTTTCTTATTTTTATTTTATTTTCATTTTGAGTCGTTCNAATGTTTGGAATAATTAATAATGCTTCTTTCTTTTTATTGAAAAAAATAATTAATAATGCTTCTTTCTTTTTATTGAAAAAAATAGTTAATAATGTTTTGAATAATTCATTTTAATAATTTCTTTAAAAAGAAAGAAACATTATTAAATATTTTTATTGGTTGTAATTGAGTCACACGTATTCATTTTAACGCTTAGCCGATCGAATGGTGAGATCTTTCATCTGTTCCTTAGCAACGCGTTGTCCATCCTTTTGTTTATCATTTCTTCTTTGTTATTTAATTGTATTGAGCTCCAGTTGTCGTACAGTCAGCTGTGGCAAAATTAAAAAATTAACTCGAGTTGAACAGTTCGTTTTTTTCATGGATCAACTGCATTCTTAATTTTAATTATTGTAGCAATATTCTTCAACTTTTAAAATCGTTCGAATAACTAAGAACGGTTGTGTATTAATATTTAATATTAAGATTAAAATTATCATATAATTTTTTACTGAAAGGATCTTGAAAATTGTTCTTTTCCTTAAATAGGTTGAATTATTGTAAAAAGAATGATTTTAAAAATTATTTACACGTGTCTGTAATTTTTTTTTTTGCTCCTAAAGATATGAGGAACACGTGTACAGAACTTGAAAGGTTTTTTGGGAAAAGATTTTTAAAGAATCTCTTCTTTTTTGAATTCCAAATATGAAAAACTCTTTAATTCTGTTCGTCACTTCAATTTTGTTAAATATTTCTCAATTCGCATAATTATAGTTGACGTGCTTTGTATTGTTAATTTTCTTACAGAGAAGCTTTCTTATTAATTCTTTTTCTCGCATCTAGTATTTTAACCGAGTTGTAAATATTTCACTTGTCGTTGATGATGCGAAAAATACAGCAATGAAGAGTTTTAAAGATGGTTTGCAATTGTTCGATTAACCTTTATGAGAAGCTAAGCTATCGTTAGTTTTCTTCGGTACGTGAATCAAGTAGACCACTTTTTGGTACATCATGTACCCAATATTATTAGAAAACATCGTACACGGCTAGAAAATTTCTTAGAAACTCTGGTATACAATTTACCTAATTAAGTACTTTCTGATATATAATATAGTATCATTAGAAGACTAATGATTTAGAAAATTAGAGAGTTACATGGTCAACGCAAAATGGTAGCCTATAATATTAATGCTACGTTATTAATCATCTTTAACACCAGAACTACCGACGATTAAAATACATTTATTTGTA
>SMSQ01026081.1:40174-55806 GCA_019453375.1 Ctenoplectra terminalis
GAAAAAAGTTGCACATGTCGCCATAAATTTATTTTCATGATTAAGTTTTGGTTTTATGGAGAGTATTTAGTATAAAAATTAACATTATGGAAAATAGATTAAGAATAATAGTACTTACTCGATTGCCAGTAAAAATGTATTTTTATTTTTTATTATTATTAATTTATGTATTAATTAACAGCAGTGGGAGGAAAATTAAGTTGAATAAAGAAGTGTAGAGCTCAGTACTTGTACGTTTTCAATCCTTCGACGGTGTTAGAATGTTGGAAACCTCTTAAAAAACGAGGCACACATCCGGAAGCCTTAAAGAGTATTAACTGCGAAAACCTGAAAGCTTTGAAGATTCAAGTTACAGATCCTGAGACACGATTTCTTCTTATACCACACGGAAAAGAAAACTTGAAACCCCTTTTAAAGAGACAAACCATTTTATAGCTTCAAATCTTTATTCATCCTTCACTGATGCTCGAATTAATTTTTTCTTTTTAAAGAATAGTACAAATATAAATAGTTAAATATTATTCTTAGAAGAATAAGACTTAGACTATCAAAATACGAAAAAAAAAATTAGAACTTATCAATTAGTAGGTTTCTTTTCATTATTATTTTTATTAAATAATGTTGTCCTTTAGGGATAGATTAGGGTAATTAGTACATTTTTATATAGTGGAATCATTAAACTGTTAGCCAATTAATTGCACACGTTACCTGTAAATTAAATCGTTCGATGCTATTAATAAGGGAAACGTGTCTGACCATAAACGGACCACTACTACTTAAACGCTGTTCCCTCGTATTTTAATCCTGTTATGGACTGCATGTTATCTGTCCTTTTTATAGGTTTTGCGTGTGCTATTTTGCACATTATTCTATGTAGAATTTACTTCGTTATTTATACTAATTTTATAAATATGTAGAAAATGAATCAGTTGTAACCTTTGATTTTTTTTTTTCGACACATTCGTGGTTTATCTTTCTTAAAAGATTTTTCTAAATTTCAAATAACTACAATGAAGTTATTACTTAATATATGTAATTTCTTGTTTCAATTCTCACAGATTTGTTTTTCTCAAAATTAAAAGAAAATATTTTTAAATAATTGAGTATAATCGAAGCGAATCAACTTCGAAGACAGCAGCGTTAAAACTGGAATTTTTTTAAGCGTCTAAAAGAGTTTCTAAATTAGCCGAGGCTTTTAATATTCCGCGCCAAAGCTCAGAAAGTGAATAGAACCGATGCATACTTGAGAATAATTAATTGAGAAATTTTTTTTCTGGCAAAAAACATGACAGAGGAATTCAATAAATTTGAAATTACACGACTCTCTTAAATCCCGAATAACAATGCAAGTTGACACAGAAAATCTTGCTGTATAATTTCAAAAATATTGCAGCTGTAAGAACTACTAGATTGTACTATGCTCTTCAACTATCGTACGCACGAAGAGAGAAACGAAGTACAGTTCGAATACGTATCCCGTGGTTCGTGACATTCTTGGCACGAGCGAGGTGTCTTGACAAAAATCTCGTCTCGCGTTTAGGTCGTTCGACCTTGCGCCTCGAGGAGCATAAGGTGTCGACATTGCGGTCTCTGCAATTCACACCTTCGATAAAATTCTAAGCATTCGTAAGATCTTCTGGCAGAGAGCGAGTAAAGTGCCGTTGAGCAACTGTTAACTCGATCGAACGATTTCTTTTCATGTTTTTATGGCGATAGCGACGTTGATGATGATTTGAACGGATAAAGGAGGTACAGTAATACCCTGGTTAACGCTCAAAACGTGTTCTTAGAAGACACAGTGTTAAACGAGATCGTCTTAGCACATAATAAGTAGGAATATGAAGTATAGAAAATGAATAGAAAATAAATGGAAAATAAATGGAAGAAGAATAGAAAATGAATAGAAAATAAATGGAAAAAGAATAGAAAATGAATAGAAAATAAATAGAAAATAAATAGAAATTAAATAGAAAAAAAATAGAAAATAAATGGAAATTAAATAGAAATTAAATAGAAAAAAAATAGAAAATAAATAGAAAATAAATAAAAAATAAATGGAAAATAAATAGGAAACATGCGACAGAAAATAAAGAAGTTTTACTTTATAATCACTTTTATATGAAATCACAAAATATATATAATACATACGTGTACATAGAAAATTTATTTTTGAGCTATTGACGATTACTATTCTTTTTCAATTTTTTATCTTTTATTAACGAAGCTCTGTACCGTTATTGATCGTTTCGTAAAACCGCGTTTTATGGAATCACAGTTGATTAAGGTAGTATTAAACAGAGCGTTGTTGTATTAGGTCATCGATGGCTATGGTTTCGGTATTTTTACAAAAATATGAGAAAGGGTCGAAAAAGAAAAATATCGTAATTCATCGTTGATAAATGTTGACAAGGATCGATCGAGTTTTCAGTTTATAATTTACCGACTTTCCGAAAATGCACCGCTGTAAATCGCGGCAATTACGAGATCGATGGCCGCTCGCGAGGCCGGCGAAGTCTGGGTCGACGATTTTGGCGGAAACATTAATCGAGCGTGATGACATCATCGTGGATAGAAGCCACACAAGGTCGTGACAGCATCACCGATGCTGTCACGAATAATTTGAGGATGTTCACTTCGCGTGCAGCCAGTCGTATGTTTTTAGAAACGACTTCCTACGTAATCGTAATTCTCTTCTGATTTTCAACTTAAAGCGCCAGTAGAAGTTGAGCGCTGCTCGTTGGCGAATTTTTTTTTGTCTCGGAATAGAATCAAATTTTCGTAAATTGTGTGATACGCAAAAAACATCCTAAGGACCTCGCACATGCATGTGATCAACTATAAACTAATATTAAGACAACTCTCACCAGAGAATTACTCGTATCATTAATTAGAAAAGCTGAAAATTAGCTCAGATCATAAGTTAAATTACCTACCTAATGCTCTAGTGGCAAATTGCACATATTCATATATATATTACCAAGAAAAAAAATTTCTTTAACCGTGTAAAAATATTTGTTCTACAGACTGAGTCGCTAATAACCCAATTTAGTGGTCGATGCAACTTAACACTAAACCTACCGACGATTAAACTATACCTGCTTGTATCAAAGAAATTACAATAATAGATACTTGGAAAAATACACAATGCTAGAGAAACAAATCTTTGACCATATATTTTACGGAAAATCACAGAAAAATATTCAAAACTGCATTGTTAATAATTTATAAAATTTGGACAAGAAATTACGAAACATTCATTTGACCGCTTTGGTAGGTTTAGTGTTAAAATAAACAATAAAAAAAAAAATAATAATAAAAAAGATAAAAAAAAAAGAAACCTATGAATATCAAGCAAAGTTTCTAATTTCTCTGGCGAATGAAACCCTGAGAAACTAAAAATTTCTCGTAACAATCACCGTTCGTAGAAATCACGATAGCGTAGGCCAGCTACGATTCGACGGATTATTTCGAGTAGCCGTTTACAGAGGCTGTCGATGGCGCGTTCGCCGTGACGTCGATAGCATCTGTTTCAACGCCGACTCCACGTCATTGCTTGCGGGTTGACTTATTTATATTCACCGGTACGGTAGGCGCTCGCTACTATTTAGACCTGTTGCAGTCGGAATTGGAATTCTCGTTGCAGATGAGGCTAGCCGGCTCTCGTGGCCGCTTCCTTGGCAACGTCTTTCCCGATGTGAATTACAACGTCGATGGCGTCGCCGATTCGAAACATTCAAACGGGTTCGAGCATATTTTCGGCCGTGCTCTTACCGACCCCTCTCGAGACAATGTTTGATCGCGCCTTGAGAGAGGATACGCCACCGACGTTAATGCGAACGCGCGAATAGATTGTTCGTTTTATTCGGTCTTGTTTTGCCAGACTTGTTGGAAAGGAATAGTAAGTTGCGTTATTCATTGTAGCGACGAAAACGTTAGGTCAGTGATGCTTTCTGCGAGAGTACAAGTAGGAATTGTTTTTAGTCGTCGTTTATTGTCGACTTAATTGCAAAACTGGTAGAAGTCCAATTTCTTTTAGAAAGAGAGCAGAGAAATTAAATTCTGGTGGTTAGTAAATATCGTGGATTTTCTTTTGTTTGGTAATAATATTGTATATGTCTGATTAAACATTTTATTTGGTAAACATTTATGTCGGAGAATTAAGTATAGCAACCCATAAAGTGTTAAATTTTAATTTACTAATTTTTAATTACACGGTGAAGTTTATCAATTCCAATATAATATTTCCTGGTTTGAACGGGTTGTAATTTTCCGATTTGGTACGTGGCATTTATCGTGCTCGTTATCTTCATTTGAATCTTTGAATATATTTTTAAATATTTTGAAATTTATTTTGATGTCGGTGTAAGCTCTGATGATTAATTCTGGATTTTTTGTTTTGTTTTTTATTTCTTGATATTCTGACCCATTGATTGCCTAATTATAATAATCAGCGGAGATAAATACAGCAGTCGTCCAAAACATTTACCGTTAATATTTCTTCCGAGCTTGAACCCACTTACAACATGGACAAGATGTCAATTTGCACTAAGAAGCTGCAGCGAATTTAAATATTGACGTTGGCCAGAAACCTGGAATTTTCTGGCGTTTTGCTTTCCTATTAATTAAAGCGAAACTTCCCGGAATACATCTGTTCGTGCTGGAAGTCGTGTTG
Source organism: Ctenoplectra terminalis (assembly GCA_019453375.1). NCBI lineage: Eukaryota > Metazoa > Arthropoda > Insecta > Hymenoptera > Apidae > Ctenoplectra > Ctenoplectra terminalis. The sequence continues at coordinate 44,847 of SMSQ01026081.1, forward strand.
AAAACCTATCTCGCTTCGTTTAATGGTGTGTTGAAAACATAATAAGTTATCTTTCAATTTAGTAAATGGTCAAATGTACTTAATGAAGCCGTACGAGATAAACAAACAATTTATATGGATCTCCGTATTAAAATTACTTAACGAGATAGCTCAGTTTCTGCTGCGGGATTCCTCTGTATTTTGGTAGCAAATAAAAGTCCTTTGATTAGTAATGAAATATTCTTTTGAATAAGAATAAATATTGAGTGCGAAATTTTTATTTCGTTTCAGTAACTAGACTGCGAATTTTTATAGTTTTATTTTTTCATATTTTTGAGAAAAGAAAATTATTCCGGCTCTCAAATATTATAAAAATCACTGTAATTTGGAACTTTTATATATTTTTTCATATTATTCTTTTCAATTTATAATGAATTTATAATGCATCAATGTGTAAAAATTCGCAGTCTAATGATGACACAGAAAAAAATAAGTTTTCTTTCTATTTCTCCAATTTATCTCATCTCCTTTCGCAATATTTTATTTTAACAATCACAAACACCGAATGCTGAAACCGGTTTAAAAAATCAATTCTCGTTAAGAAAAACTGCTAAAATAATTAAAATTAAATCATCAATCTTGTTCGTCAATAAAAAGTCTAACAAACTGAGTGACAAGATTCTCCTTTTGATGTTGGCAAGAGGAAAGCCATTCGAAGCTTCATCATTTCGCGATTCTATGTCGGTTCGTCACGATTATTGGAGCAAACTGCAACTGTGGCGAATAATGGGACGGAAATGGAGGAGGATCGAGCAAATAGGGTGGCCTTTATTCAGAGAGCGAGCAATCTTGAATGAAATGCGCCACTTGGCAAGCCAAGTAACGCCAGTACGTCATAAGATGTACCGTGCACGTCTGAAGAAGAACCAAGATCAAACGCGGAAGCGAAACATTGTCGAGCGAAACGCTAACCCGGGAAATTTTAGCGTGAACACACGTGGTCGCTGGACCATCGTTTAGAATTTGGATTGTTGAATGGAGAATGATATACGAGGGAAAGTTATAAAATAAAAGAGCTTATTCATTTTATCGTAGAATCACAAAAATCATTTATTGCAATGGTCAACGTGAAAGTTCTAGTGTAGGAAATAACAGGTCTATTATAAAGTTTTTTGTGCATTAATATAAATTTAGAAGTCGTAATAATCCTGCTTTACGAAAATTATAAATTATGAAGCAAAATAATATTTTTCTTTACTTATTTATTTATTTATTTGCTGACTCTTTTGTACAGAGTCATCCTCAATTTTTCTTTTATACAGAGTCATCCTTAATTTTTCTTTCATACAGAGTCATCCTTAATTTTTCTTTTATACAGAGTCATCCTTAATTTTTCTTTTATACAGAGTCATCCTTAATTTTTCTTTCATACAGAGTCATCCTTAATTTTTCTTTTATACAGAGTCATCCTCAATTTTTCTTTTACACAGCCCCAATTTTACTCTATATATAAATATATTCACTAATTTATTTATATTTGCCTGCTGTATTTAATATTCTATACGATTCTATATTTTTCCACGTTTAATTTCTTTTTTAACGTTCACCACAATTTTATATTTCATCCAAACACGTCTACACTGTATTTACAGAGTTTTACAGTGTGTATTTCAAAAGCTTGCAGTACCAATTTCAACTCACGAACCGCCACTGCTTTTAAATATCACTCTCTTACATAAATCAGCAGAAATTACTTAGAAATTGAAATACTCTGTTAAATTCGATTTCGACGACTGTTACTTATAATTTCGAAACGCGGAATGCAAAAGGGACTTTACAATCTTATCCTAAAAGAAAGTGGAATGAAGAAAAATTGTACGAAACCAAACCTCCGAAGATCACTCGTTTCCACGAGCCTCGACTAAAAACCAGTTATATCCCCCGTTACAAACTTAGATCACTTCAAAGGAGTGTGAAACGTTCGAGCAGCGACTTACAACGCACTTTTGACGAAAAATCTTAACGAAGCCGACAGAAACAAGCGCGCGTCGACGTCGGACAAATTCGTAGTCCCGCTTCGTTGAGCGAGAACCAAGATCGCGTGGAATCGTTTGGAGTTGAGGAACCCGGAGTAATTTATAGAGAGAGAGTTGGTGAGATGCATTTTTTAATTGGAACATTCCGTTGGAACAAGAACCTATACAGGAATTTATTTTACGCAAATCGGAGGGAAGCGATGGCAATGCTTAATGGATGTTGATAAATTCCAGTTGCGATTCATCAGGAATAATTTTTCCTTTTTTTTATAATTACTCGTTCCATCGGGACTACTTTCAGTCGACATTTTACTTGACTCGATTAATCGTCGCGTAGAAGACAATTGAGAATTTTGTTGGATCCTGAAAGCTTTCGAAACGAGGCGCGAGTGTCACTTTTCGAAAATGAGAATTTTAGGTATGCGTGCGTGGCTTGAGAGGGTCGAATGACCTGCTTGTACGTTGCCGTGCAGGGGTAAGCGATGCATAATGAGTGAAAGTTTTCGCGGAGAGTTTAGAAAGGCGTCTAACGAGAGAATTTTCGAGGGTTGAGAATATCGAGACGACGAGTTAACAGAGAAAACTGAGAGAAAGTTTGAAGAGAAGGAATTTATTGAGTTACAGAATTTAATAGAACACGTTCAGGAATAAAAAGATTCTCGCGCGAGTTGCTTTACTTTCCGAATATGTATTTTGTTAAAATTCGCTGCACACTTGCCAACCATTTTTTCTGCAAATTCTGAAACTCTTCGAACGCATTGCGGCGCGCGCAATGTTTCACGAGTTAATTTCAATGTGAATTTGCCGTTGCTTTCGAATGTTTCTTAGGCTTTCTGCTCGGAATATAAATAATTCCAACGAGATGCGACTATCGCCGCGATCAGTTTAGAGTGCGATAAAACGGAGTGTAATTTGTATCTGAAAATTAAGCGATAGAATCGTTGGACACATCCATGTTTATTTCCTCGTCTCTTGTTTCTCGATGGATCCGAATGCTTAGAATATTAACAGAACACCGCGTTTCACCGGGAAAAGTATTATTTATGGGGGTAATATTTTTAAAGGCATTCATTGGATGGAAACTAATTCGAGCACGGACGCTCGTTCACGCCAGTTTCGTGGAACTATAGATTATAAAGCTCGGACACTCAGCGTTATTTGTTCCACTTGGAACTTTCTCACTGTCTACTCTTCTCCTTTCTTTTTTTTTATTTCTCTCTTTTTTTTTATGCAGGCTATTATAACCAATTATCTGCTTGGTTGTAAACAATTTTATTCAATAATAGAATAAGAAGTTATTCGGGGAATATTCTGTTCCAGATACATGGTTAATGTAGTTAATATCGCGTTATACATTAAATAATCTATTTCTAAATAGAAGGAATTCTTTTTCTTATTTTTATTTCATTTTTATTTTGAGTCGTTCTTTGCTATTCGCGTTGAAGTAAGTTTGTAGTAAAAAAGAGGAATTTTCTTTTTAATTTTATAAATAATAAAATGAAAAATATATGGGTAGCTGGAAAGTTCAGAATGGCCGCAGAAAAAATTTAATTGGACCGCGTGTTGGCCTCGGTTAGCTTAAAGCTTGTAAAAATTTTAATTCGGCACTGTTTAAACACTCTGATGATACAATTTGTAATGCATGGAGTTGTTAATATTATTAGTTGGGGTATTATTGTGCAAAATGTTGCTTATGATATGAATTAATATATGTTCGGTACGGCGTACGCTCTCTGGAGCGTTCGTTTCATTGGATCCGTCGATGAACGCGGTAAACTGATCGTGTACACCTAAACTTAGACCGAGCTTCTACGATACGTGCTTCAAATCGGGACGGAAATACGACGGTAAGTGGTACCAACGATCCCGTACTCGTGACAGAAAATCCTTGGTCAATTTTAATGGGGTTCAGGCGCCAATATATCGCGTGACGAATTGTCGTCAGCTGGTCGCATCGGACCGTTGCTATCACGCTCGTCGAATACGTATCATTGTCCTCTGTTCACTCTCAGCTAGAAGTAGCTTCGTTTTTTAATTGCAATAATTAATTAATGTTTTCAGAGACATTTGCACTGTGTGAACTTTTGTAATCAATTTTTGTTTCTCTGTTCATGCGCTGTTCAATTGTTCTCCGTTGAAATGAATCAAATTTGATGATTCTTTGAACTTAAATCTTTGACTGTGGAGCATTTTAGGTTTAAACGCATCTTGATATTTATATTTTGTATCACTCCTTTTTTTATATTTTATATTTTATATTTTATACTTTATATTATTTTTATTTTTTTATATTTTATATTTTATATTATTTATATTTTTTTTATATTTTATATTATTTTTATTTTTTTATATTAATTATATTTCTGAATAGTTAGAATTCTTATAGATCTGAATAGTTTATCGCCAAACGCATATATGCATACAAAGATTTAAAAATAAAATTGTCCCTGAAAAGGTTAATAAATTATTCAAGTTTTTGTAATATAGTGACATTGATAGTGATATTGCTTTGAATTTTCGAAAATGAAAAATGTGGGATATTTAAACAAATTTTGTTACATATTAGAAGGACGAAGATTGTACTTCTTCCACTGTTACATCTGTTGAAAATAGTATCTAATTAATAACGCGGTATGACAGTAATATAAATAAAAATTGTTGGGTAAAGACACATGCACACCCTTTAGATAAATTTGTATTGCAATAAAATAAACCTTAGTTGTAACTTTTGTCGATGAACAGCTACGTTACAAAATCCGTCGAACGAGTAAGGAGAATCGATAAATAAATCTGGTTCAATAATATTTCGACTTGTTTTATGTTTTAACATGGATGCACTAGAAAAAATATTATGGTGTGAAGTCAATGAATAACCGAGCTAAATTTATTTGACAAATTTCCGTTAACCAATATACAAATTGGAAATGTAACGTTTGCATTGGAAATTACAGCCAATCTTTCATATTCAGTTTCACGTGCACCAAACACAATATTTTCTTTAAAAATAGTGTTATATTTTTACTCAATACTAACCTCATGAAATCGCGATAAATTATATAATTGATACCAGCTGAATTATAATGTTAAAAAATTCAGTCTGCATTTCTCAAAAAAGTAATCTTCTGTTTCGACTGATCGATATGCAATCGCTATAAATACAGCGTTGAGTATGATCAGGTGATAACCGGTTTCGGTGTTAGTATTCTGAAAATCGTAAGTGTTTTATAAAATTTTAATGCCGAATAAAAATTCCACAAAAATATTGTATCGAGCGTGCAACGTTTATTTTATTTCCGACGTTTGGTTTTTTTCCTCGGACGCAAGGTCCACTCTGAAAATCCTCTGGAAACATATTTTTATCCATGAACACATACGTTGCATAAAAATAATGAAGAGACATATTGTTGCAGACGTATCTGGCTTCGATTGTAACTCAAAGCTATTTGTGTAGTTACGTATTCATATATTCGATCCGAGGTTTGTCCATCCGGTCGAAAATAAATTTTATTCGTCCATTCTCGAGTCGAAACGACGCGTGGACGTAGATATTATTTGGATTAGTGTTTATTTATGTTGAAATAAATGTGTATCAAATTGCGACGAATTTATGCTAATACCACATTACACACCTTTACTACGTGATATGATAAAAAAAAATAGGGTGTCTAAAATCAGTGTAAACCTCTTCAAAAACCAATTCTTGGAGTAATTTTAAGCAAGTTTTTCTTTAGAAAAAAAATCGTGCTCGGTTTCGTTAACGAGATATTAATGAAAAATAGTGGCCAATCACAGAGCGGGTACAATGGCCGGCGGAAGTGTTGGCTACGCGCCGCGATTATGAGCGAACAAGTCATCGCACACCGGAATAAATTTTGATCAGCGTTAAAAAAATATTATATCGTCCAACTAAATATAAATGAAGATTAAATAATTAAATATCGATGCGTCGGTCACGAATCTACGATTATCACCGCAAATATTCCACCGTGCACTTGTGCGTGTGTATTTATACGAGTCGACAGAAACGCGAGGACGACGTGTTTCGATCTCGGCCGCTCTAAATTTCTACGATTCCAAATGCAAAGAATTTGTAATCGAGCAGCTCTTTGAAGTCAAGCGTTGGAGGCCACACGACAGTTTTGAGGAATCGAAACGCGACGCGGCATCGAAACATAAACGAGGGACGGTGTCCCGATGGTCGAACGCTCAGTCGTATACACGCGTTCGAAGGATTCATTGTACGAGAGAGACTCTTGGACAGAAAAACGAAAGCGTGAAATATTCGAAATAATTCGTGTCTCGTATACGCGTTGTTTTCTAGTGTTTCAATGATTCGATCGCCCATTGTCGTTTCGTCGCGTAACTTTCGCTGGTGTAATGTAAATTGTTTCGTTTGTTACTCGCAGTGATTTAATTCAATTATATTTGGGATAGTTTGAAACAGAATAGTGTAGAATCTCGTTTTTTTTTTTTTATTTAGGTAAATCAATTTAATCATTGCTTTGTCAAAATAATTCATAAAATTTGGGTAGATCGTGTTATTTTTGTATATAATTAGGAATTAGCGTTCGTTTTTCCGAAAATATTTAATCATCGCGATAGAAAGATTAAGTTTTACGTCGGGTAATTTTTCTGTTCGATTTATTAATTTGCAACGGTCCCGTAAATAGATTTACTTCGTTCAGAAAGAAAATTGGTTCTCTCGATTTGCATAAATAGTTTTGCGAATACATAGAACAGACACTTTTTTTTCTTTTTTTATGCTGTTCAATTTTTAATCAAGTCTTGGGAATCGTAGTGGCACTGCACGTGTCGTAAACATGAGTGTCAGTGCTCCGTGAGATGGCCTGTGGCGTGCGAGTCTACCGGTGAATAAAAATAAAGGTATCTATCGTATGAATGTCCGTATTTTTAATCAAAGGCCGTGCTCCGAGACCGCGAACGTACACTTTTCTCGATTCCATCGAAAGTGCTCTCGCAAAATAGCCTCGTGACAGAAATAACGCGTTCCCGATAAAAAGGCTCGTTGTTACGTTATGTAATGACGCGCACGTGTCTCGGCAGCGTAGATTTTCTGACATTATTCTTCTTGTTTCCGTTTTTTTTTTTTTTTTTTTATTCATAATCATCGCGCGTGTAAGTTGTGCAGCTTCGGTAGGATTTTGAAGCACGAAAAATGAATTTTTGCTTAGTTAGCTGAATTATTTTTGTAGGTACTCGAGATCATTTGCGGATGGATAAATTGATTTATTTTTTGTAAATTTTTATAATTTTAAATTATATTTCTGGGTGATTCTTTGCAGATACTCGACCTAATTTTCCTTTTTTTTTTAATTAATAGTTATCGTAGGTATAAGTTACAAAATCTTTGTGAGATTTTTAAAGGGGTGAGTGTAATTTTGACATTGATAGAATAATTTTAATATCAGAGAGGTTTCATAAATTAAAGACTTGCTTTTATAATTTTTTTTTTTTTTTAAATAAAGAATTTTACAATAAAGAATAATTTTAATATCAGAGAGGTCTCACAAATTAATAACTCGCTCTTATAATTTTCTTTTTTATTAGAATAAAGAATTTTAGAATAATAGAACAATTTTAATATCTGAGAGATCTCGCAAATTAATGACTCGATCTTATAATTTTCTTTTTTATTAGAATAAAGAATTTTAGAATAATAGAATAATTTTAATATCAGAGAGGTCTCGTAAATTAACGATTTAATGTTATAATTTTCTTTTTTATTAGAATAAAGAATTTTAGAATAATGGAATAATTTTAATATCTGAGAGATCTCGCAAATTAATGACTCGATCTTATAATTTTCTTTTTTATTAGAATGAAGAATTTTAGAATAATGGAATAATTTTAATATCAGAGAGGTCTCACAAATTAACGATTCAATCTTATAATTTTCTCTTTTATTAGAATGAAGAATTTCAGAATAATAGAGTAATTTTAATATCAGAGAGGTCTCACAGATCAACGACTCGATCTCAAAATTTTTTTTTCTTATTAATAAATAATTACTAAGCGCTGAAAGGAGTTTTTCTCGAGGACAGTGGAATAATTTTAATATCAGAGGATAACACTTGAATGTAATGAATGGTAGAAAGTTTCTGCATAAAGTTGGAGAATTTTCGTGATAAAGATTTTTGTTGAACGTCGGATTCATTTAAAAGTTCCAAGGAACACACTGGCGGAGGTGTACCAACGCCAGAGAGTAAAAAAGTTCGGCTCCTGGATGTAATGAGCTTACACAGTGTTATAAACTTACTTAGACCTTTAACATATTTCGTTTGTCCAGCTAGTTGAGAAGAAGTAATTTACGATTTAGCTTCTGAAATCAGAATTTCTTCAAAAATACACATAAAAATATATTTCAACTCTAGAACTACCAATAAATCATACATAAATCACTCAAGAGCCAAAACTGATCAACTCTCGGGTTAATCCTTTGGTTTCTGAAAAATTGATCAATGTGTCGTAGAATTTAAATCGTAGAAATTTATTGCCGTGCTTTAATAAAAGTCGCATCGCGTGGAATTGAAGGTTGATCGGGGAAAGGTCTCCGCCTCAAAATACTTGAATTTTTTTTTCCTTTCTTTTTTTAATATAAGACGAAGAAAAACAATCGCATTGACCGTGATTCCTCTGACGTAAGGGCTAGCAATATTGGCGTAAATCGTGGAGGGGGTCTTAAAAATATCGTGCTACTCGAAACAGCTGCGTCGATGGAAAGTTTCCTCGACTTGCCAGCGACCTGTGAAGATGGCAACGGACTCGTGAAAGGCTTCATTGAATATTCTTAATTCTCTTCCCTGAACAGCGAAATTATTAGAGCCACGCGTAATTTATTCAACATTTATCAACGATTCAAGCTAACTTGATTAAAAACAGAAGAAATTTTCAATTCGACAAATTCGAACTGCTCTGCTGTTATTTAATATGAAATTTTTAACGTAGCCTGGAATGTTTTGCAGTTAAAAAATCTTACACTTTAGCGTACAAATGATGCGAGTTCGAAAGAATAATATTCATCCGTGTTCGTGAATATTTTTCTTCCCGAGTGGTTTATTTTTGCTTCTGACAAAATATTTCTTTCTCGATCAACCTAATTTTTCCGTCCAATTTTTCCTCATATTCTCCTTGGAAAATATAACGTTTTTAATATTTTTCAAGAATATGTGTTCAGACCGTTTCCATTTTCCGTTCCGTTGCTAGCCTAAAGTAAATTACGATACTTCCTATTTTATGTATTAAATATTATTATATGTATATGCATGATAACAAGTTCAAACGAAATGCAAATCAGATATAGTTAGAAGTTACTTAAAAAGAAAAAAAAAAAGAAAAGGAACATTGATTTAATTTTGATTAAAAGTTTGTTCATAATTTATTTCAATTCATCGCGCGATAATAATAACAAAATAATGTCTACGAAAAATAAATAGACGCAGACGTAGCTACTGTAATTATTGTAATTACTGAGACCGCTCATAATGTTCGGTTGGAAGATGAAATACAGAAAGATCGGTTGCGGGCGCAGGAACCTCAGAAACGTTTCAAAATAACAACCGTACAACGAGAAGTTCCTCGACCGTTTTGAACCCGAGAACCCCGAGTAATCCGGAGAATGCGAAGCTAATTAGAGAGTGGAATTAATTACTCACGGAATGGACGTCGACGAAATTGCAACCGAGGACATGCATGCGTCTTCTTTGTTTAACTAATTGTGGTTGCGTGCGACAACGATGATTCGTTTGCTGAAATATTCGCGATATCCTTCTGCAGCCTGAATAATTACCATTCCGTTCGTTACGCTTAACACGGGGAATTTATTTAACGAAAATCGTTTAGCGCCGTTGTCCCTATATTTTTCGCGATTCGTGTGTTCGAATATTTTCTTAGACGCGTCGCGAACATTTTCATATTTCAACGTTTTATCGCGCTGCCAAAAAAGTGTCCGTTCGCAGTTTGGCAGGTCTGACGTATCGCAGTTCAAAGACTTGTCTGCTTTTGATAAACGAACGCCTTCTCTGATCATTATCGTACGATTGACGCTCGGTATGCGTTAATTGGGCCTTCTGTTGCGAAAATAAGTACGACCTTTAGAATCATCTTTTCGAGTTTAAAGGAGACCGTAAAGGTCAGGGATTTTGAAAATTGTATTTTAGATTCGATTGAAGATTATTTCTGATTCGTATGATAATTCTGGGTTAATTGTAGTTTTTAGGAAATTAGTTGTACTTTTCTAGGACGGAACTTAGGTAGAAAGTTAATGGTACACGGTGAAGGTTTTTGTCGAGGATTCAGGACCAATGGAGACGAGTGGATTTTATCCTTGCAATCTCGTTGAGATCATATTTCTTTCTTTGTTTTTCAAATTAGAAACAACGAACACAGATAATTAAGGAATTAAGGGACGGAACTTATGTAGAAAGTTAATGATACACGGTGAACGTTTTTGTCGAGGATTTAGGACCGATGCAGATGAATAAATTTTGGGCTTGCGATCTCGCTGCGATCATATGTTTTTCTTTGTTTTTCAAATTAAAAACAACGAACACAGATATATGATCGCAGCGAGGACAAAATTCACATGTCTGCATCGGTCCTAAATGCTTGACAAAAACGTTCATCATGTTTTATTAAGTTTCTACCTAAGTTCTGCCCCCTAATCTCTCAATTATCCATGTTCGTTGTTTTTAAATTAAAAAAAAAACCAGAGAAAGACACATGATCGCACCGAAATCGCGAGCACGCAATTCACTCGTCTGCATTGGACAAAAGCCTTCACCGAGTTTCATTAACTTTCTACCTAAGTTCTGTCCCTTAATTCCTTAATTATCCGTGTTCGTTTTTTTTTAATTTGAAAGATAAAAAAAGGCATGTAATTACAACGAGATTGCAAGGACAACGTCCACTCATCTGCGTTGGTCCTG
>SMSQ01026081.1:80922-95818 GCA_019453375.1 Ctenoplectra terminalis
GATCAGAATATATCGAATAAAATAAAACTAAAAAAAATAAAAAAAAAGGAGGAAAAAAACAGCGGCTAAGCGATGATCAATTATGCCCGTGAATGTCACGGGTAAACGCTTTGCAAATGACTAACAAGAAAAAGGAAGTATTAGGAAATTATCGAAAGCAACCAGCTACCGCTGAAGAACGATCTCCGAGCTACCGACTCGAACCAAGACAAGCTGAAAATTAAAGTAGAGGAAAATCGAGGCGAGGCGAGCTTAGATACCAGCAAGGAAAGCAGTCACTAAGAGGCGAGGCTCGCCGAGAGCCTCCCTTCGCACCCTCGAACCAAAGATTTCACCGTGAAACAAGCGTTCGCCTGCATTCAGTCGCTCTCGTTAATTACTCGAACTTTAGCAGTCGCGTCGGGACAGAGTGAAAGAGGATACTGCGTCCCATGGATTGTCCCTTCGAAAGACGCTGTCGGTGCAAACTGTGACATTTTTTCTCTGGCACCGGTTTTTTACGTTCCATGCTTTGCGTCGCGTCGCTTTGATCTTCTTCACCCTCTCCTCGCTGTCCATTTATATCGTCGCGATTCACGATCGAGGGTGAACACCACCGAGACGACACCGCTCTAATATAAATCATTCATTACGCGACGTGCTCGCTGCTGTTTACAATCTTTCAGATTTTTATGTAAGTATATGTTATTTGGTAATGGTTTTATAACACCTATACATCTGTAAATAATATATGTAAATAATAGTTACATACACTATTGGTTGAAAGTTTGGCGTCACTTTGTGGCCACCATAAAATAGTGTGGAGAACGAACGGAACAAAACCAAATTTACACTTGGAAACGTTACTAATTCAAATTATTACTACTTTTTTTTATATGGAACCATATGCTATATAAAAAAATTATTAAATTTATACCAAGCGACTGAATTAAGAATAAATTGCAATAGCTTTAGTGATTTGAAGATTGGTTCGAATAAAAGCATCGCGATGATTATAAAATATTCTAGAGAACGAACAGAACAAAACCAAATTTACATTTGGAAACTAATAATTCAAATTATTACTACTTTTTTTTATATGGAACCATATGCTATTTAAAAAAATTATTAAATTTATACCAAGCGACTGAATTAAGAATAAATTGCAATAGTTTTAGCGATTTGAAGATTGGTTCGAATACGAGCTTCGCGATGATTATAAATTAACGCGTGGAAATAATTTCAAGATCCGTCATCCGATCGATCGATTCTGTGGACCCAAGGATAAAAAAATCCACGAATTCGGCATACGTTCTCACACACGGCCATCGATGTGCGACTTTTTTCCACAGATCGTCTACACCGCACGGGAAGGTCTCCCCGCAATTATACCATCGGCTGGGCCATGCACTGATGATCGCCCGCGTCCACAGCTTCGACGACGACGACCTCGATAGCGACCATGAACATCGAGGAATTTATTTGGAATTGTTCATCGTATTAAATTAATTAATCTCGCGTTAAGAGTAAGACAGATATTTGAATCGATATAACATACCTTGCAAAAGTCTTAGACCACGCTTGTTACTTGTACCAGCGATCAAACGTACTTTTTTTCCAAGTATTCTTAGCAATTATCAAACGAGTTTTTAAATGTAAAACATTCGTTGTTCCTGATTTTATTTCATTTGACTGAGATGTTAAAATCTGTGCAATACGTAAAATTTTAGTTAAAAAATTATGGAACGTTTGTGGAATTATATTTAAAACGAAACAGGAAAGAAGAAGAAATTAAAAAAGGGGAAATTAGTTTCTCGGGTTGCTCAAAATTGCTCAGAAATTATTAAACAGTTTTATATAAAAAAAAAGAAAAAGTAAAAAGAAGTTATACAAAATATTGATGATTGTAGACGAATCTGTATTTCTTAACGTAGTAATTTTGAATTATATTTATTTAAAAAATAAAGAAGGATAATAATAATCCTGTCCTTAAATTAATTTGTAAAATAACAAAATATATGTTTCTAGTAAGTGGTCTGTGACTTTTGCGTAGTACCGTATGTATACGTTTTTGGATAAACGTGATTTGAGGGAACGTGTTCGTTTCAAGTCCGTTTGATCGCGAACGAGGGACGATTAAATGCAGCGTCTAGAACGATGGAAGGGCTCGGGATGATTGAAGTTGTCTTAAAGTCTTTGACGAAGCATCGAATCGGTTTGAAATGGAACAATTTTCGCTCGCTTTTGAATGATTGAACGCTGGAAATTATATCAAGAGTCTCCGAGACGTTTCGAGAAATTTTCAAGGATCTTTAAGACTGGTACACGTTGGAAAGCTGCGAGACCAAGTTTTTAAAGATCGTTGAAATCTTGAAGATGTTTAAAACTCGCAACTTTAGACACCGAAAGAGAAAATATTGAAAATGTTGAATCTTTCAGGACAAGCTAAAAGATCTAAGTGAAAAAACATTTCAAAAGACACCTTGGAAGGGAAAAAAAAGAAAAAAAATATTCCACGCACGTTGAAAGTACCGAAGTTCCTAGACTGAAAGCTTTCGTGTGTTCAAGCGTCTCTTTCAAAAGATTCTTTAATCCGAACCGTCTCCAAATATCAGCGCTGTTTCAAAATTTTCAAAGAAGATACAATTTTTCGACCCTTCCGACGCAACGACGTTTAAAACATCTTTTTAGAAACTTAAAAAAAAAGGAGAGAGAAACAATATCACGAACAATATTATTCGACACTGAAAATAGATCTGTTCACCGATAGAATTTATTTAACCCTCTGTAATCGGAATTTTGTTGATTTACTTTGATTTAAAAATTGTTCCCATAATTCTTATAAATTAATTTTTATTAATCAGTGCAGTGAGAGAAACAATATCACGAACAATATTATTCAACACTGAAAATAGATCTGTTCACCGATAGAATTTATTGAATCCCCTGTAACTGGAATTTTATTAATTTACTTTGATTTAAAAATTGCTCCTATAATTTCTATAAATGAATTTTTTTGAATCAGTGCAATGGCACGGTAACAAATAAATAAAATTATATTTGAAAAGTGTAGATATACCCGTAAGTAACCTGTAAATCACATACTTTTACAAACGGTTAATTACGATGCACGGTTTCACCAGATATAATTATTTTTCTATTTTACTAAAAGTATTCTTTCACAAAAATTCCTACAAAAATATCTGTACAATAATTCCAAAGCGAAAACTGTGAAAACCGTCAGTTTGACAGGCTCGGTAGTTCCAGCGTCAACAATTAAATTGTGACTGTTCCAAATTTTACAACCATGAAAAAAAAGCACGATTCGATGCTTCTTTCGTTACCAATCGAACGCCATCGATTACTTTTCTGCCCTCTCGCGATAGGGGTTCCGCGGTTTTGGTTTCGAAAGCAGCATAGCCATTCCGCCGGCGCTTCCGGTTTCCCTTCCCAGCGCATTCAGAGATCCCGGAAGTGTCTCGTTTTCCCAACCGGATGCCGCGGAACCCGCTGAATCGCACCTGACCACTTCCTGCTGCGCGTCCAGTATCCTTCGTCGTCCCTCTTCGCAGGTCAACGCGCTTGAACGTCGTCCACGGACTTTCGATCGTCCCTATATATATATTTTTTTTTATTTTCATCCGCGTTGACGCGAATTTTGTCAAATTTCTCCGTAAATTCTGCGACCATCGCCGACACGAACCTTGTAAAAAATATTTTCTTCTCTCTGTATTTCCTCGATTTTATCCGAACGTTCGAAACCTAGCCTCCCCTTTTTTTTTACCATTGATCCGGCTTGTAGAAATTTTTTAACTTAATTTCTCTCAATTTCGTTGAACAAAAAATTGCGTTTTTATTTTATTTTATTTGAATTTATTTGATTTCAACGAAGAAAATAGACGTTTGTGTCCTTTTTTTAATTCGTTCAATCCTTTCGTTAAGAACGTTTCTACCGGAAAACGCACCCAAGTACGGTATTTTTAAGGTATAAAAATTGCCGATACATTGTTAACAAAAAATAATTATTACACGCATCGTTGACTTCCTCCTGGAACGCGTAATAAATTAATAATAAAAATATATCGTAGTTCGTTTGAAAAAGTTACATTGGCAACGGTATATACGAATAACTCTTCGAATAAGAGTGAAAAAAGAAATCAAACGAAATAAAATAACTTTTACGCGAAACATTTCTTTCATACTTCGGATAGTTAAAAAAGTAATAGCGCATACACGAACGAACCGAACGTATAATATGTGACAGTATTCTTCGAGAAGTTAATTTACGAAAGAAAAAAAGAAAAAAGGAAGAAGAAAAATCAGTTCTAAATCCCCAGAAAATTACACGTTGACAAAAGATCCTATTAGAGGAAGTTTTAAGCTCCAACTTGGAGCATCTTCAGCGTCCAGCGACGGTAACAGCCTGCGTCACGTGATAACCGCTTTAAACGAATCTTTCTGCCATAATAACCGGTCGGAGGTCGCCAGGATTTCTCTTGAAATATTATTTTTACCGAGCATCGCCGTGGGCGGTCATTCAAAGAACGGCTGACCAGGACTCTTTCGTGCGGTCGTGTCGAATATTGTCTGCAATCGAGAAAACGTTCCGCGAGGATGAGATCGTCCGAATGGGTGGGAGTGAATGTGATATACGAGTCATTTATGTCGCCTTTGTCGTTTCGAGCGCGCGTAGTCCCGCACCAGAGACACCGTGGAAAACCCCAGAGCGGTTTGTCGCATCGCGAGATGTAAGAAATTTGCCAGTAATATTAATATATTACGACACTTATCCTAATGGTAGATCGTACGCTCCGTGGAAAGTTTCGTCGAACTCGTGAAGGAGCGAACTCGGTTAGATGTGAGTTGTCTAACGTTGATACCATGGATTTTCTTCAAAATCGGATATGACGTGGTCCATGTGAAATCGAGGGGTGTTTAAGTCATCGTTTTACTGGCTTCGAGTTTGTTAAAGAAATATGAAGCTTTGAATTTTGTAGTTCTCGACTTTCAAATGGAGGAAAGTAAGTTTGTAATTAAATTATAAATAATTTATAATTAAAGTTTAATTATCGATAATATAATATAATAAATCGACCGAGAAATTCTTATCTGAAAAGCGTATTAAAATCGCCATAGTTTCTTCAGAAACACAGTCAGATTTATTACAGACGTATTTCATTGGAAACCGGCTGAACGATGCTGAAAAATAACGATAATTCTCACAAAATTCGATGAAACTTTCTTCGAAACGCGAGTTAAACGATCGGAGATGATTCTTCTTGAAAAATAAACAAACGATATCTTCGTATTGTTTCCAAGGTACGCCATATTTATTAATCCTCATCTCCCATCGTTTCGCCGCGGTATTCGCTAAGGTACTAACGAAACTATTGTTCTAATTAATAATTAGCACCTATACGAGAAAACTCTGTACATATTGTCTTCGCTGTCGTTTCTAATACTTCGTCGTGACTTGTACATGCAGTAGAGAACGAATGGTCGCATGTCTGATAGAATTATATATGTAGAAATTCGTTTGAACGAGTGGACGGTTGATCGGGAATAGAAGGGATCGAGAGAATGAGTATTTTGGCGCGTTGAACGGTAAAGTATGAGAAGAAAAAAGAAAAAAAAAAAAGTGAACTCTAACGAGCGACGCGCGTTCATCGCGCGTCTCGATAGTAGCGATAGAATTAATTAAGAAAAATGGCGGTGTAATTATTTGTCTCGCTCGCGGCCTTTCGAATGCGCGTTCTTTCTTGTCATTCGCGCATTTTGCATACACACTCCGACACACGACACGCATCTTGTATCCATGTACGAAAAACTCAAAATGCACGCGCACGATCAAAGCCTTGCTGCTAGCCTTATCTTGTAACACGAAGTATGAATAAACCATTGAAAACGTAACGACCCGCTGTGTTTCGACTTTCCTGTTGCTCGAAAGCGTCCGATCCCAACTTTATATTCGATTTCCTTCCGCGTAACAAGGTTACTCGCGAAGAAACACCGAGGTCCCGCGGACACGTGGTCGCGACACTTGTCCGCGGCAAGTTCGGGCCGGCGACAAGTTCGTCGAACGCGGTTGAATGGACGCATAGATGGCCGTTGAATACAGTCGTTTACAGGCACGCATTCAACCGGTCGCGGAGCTCGGTCCATTCATAAGCAAACCGGGAAACGGGGCCAGCCGAGAAGGATGTCTTATCGGGCGACAAAGCGTCTAATCCGCGTACCGATTTCCGGGCCGCCGGTTCCGGTCCACGAGATCCACGCTCCGTCGAATATATCCGACTTAACGATCGCGGATTATTGAATGCAAATTGATTCCCGAGTTACTGCCGGAATCAGGCGTCTCTCCGGTTTGCAATTTCGGCTGCGTTTCAATTGGACGATCGATGTTCCTATCGCGCAAGTGTCGCTGTCTTTCGCCAATTTGCATGGAAATTTGTTCCTGAGAATTTGTAGGGAACCGGAATCTCGTGCGATTGTTCGCGAGAAGTGTGTTTGATTTTTTTTTTTTTTAGAATAATTTTTGGTTGACACGGAACGCGCGATTTTAAAAGTCTTGGCAATGTTGAAGAAGTGGTGCTTGTCGAACCAAGCCGACGTTGAAACGTGACTGAATTAATAGATATTAAGTTTTAAGGTAAGGAATTATGGTAAGAAAAGTGAAAAGGAGGCAAAATTGGTGATTCGAAAAAATTGTAACTGATATGGAACATTTAAGAAATTTGTAAAGAAAATTGAAGAACTTTATTTTTAGTAATTTTTGTATCGATTCTTTTGAAATTCTACGCTTTGGTTGTCAATGCAGAGTGCTTTGATTTTATTTAGAACAAATATCTGAAATAAATTTTCGTATCGAAATAGAAACCATAAATATTTATTTACCAATACACATTTATATTCACGATCATTCATAATATTTTAATATTCTCGTTTAGCCACAGGTCTCTTCTTTTTTTATAAAAGTTCTACGTCGTATCGCGGAGACTATATTATTTAAGAAAAATGTGGCAACTTAATTATTTTTTAATTTCAACTACCGTTCCTCGCCGCATAAACTTGCTTAAAGTAAGACACTAACCAAGGAATCTTTCACCTTCCCTAATTAAAATAACTAATTGTAAGTCATCCGACGAATAGAGTGGCTAGACGCTTGAAGCAGCTAAGAACAAGCCAAGTCCACAAAATCACGTCGTTAATCGTACGCCGCGTTGTAACTCAAAATATATTACCCCTGAGTGTTCTTTGAGCCACCAATTTCATTGATTATCGTCGCGTGTATCACCTCGGGGAGCGATTGCCGCGAATTAGGTAATTTCCTTAACGATCCTCGACACCGTAACTTTCGGTGTCCCTTAGTTAGCGATCCTCTTAATTGCCGCTGCGACTCGCGAGACATTTTCTTCGCCAACTTCGTTTTTGAGACGTTCGTTAACCAAATTCCGCGCCATCGCAATCAATGACGAATTCCCCTAAACTCGAAACTCGAGCTCGCGCATGTTTTGTACTTTTCGTCGCGCGGGTTGTTTGTTTCTTCAAAATTCCACCCCGATGCGAACTTCTTAACGAGACGAACGTGAAATAAGTAATTTTACAGCTGGTCCTCTGGGAAATTCTTCGACCAGACCCTCGAATTCGAAGTCTAGCAATTGTCTGGGGAGTTGGAATTGTATCGTGTCGCCGCTGCGGTCAGAGTTAGCTGTTATTAAGCTAATTACCCCATCGAACGATCGTTGTTTTGTCAGGTGAATTAGAGACATCGCTTTGAATGAATTTTAATTCATAGATTGGCTAAATGCTTTAATTTGGTAATCTTCGGAAGCAAATTATTTTATTTTATTCGATATAGGATTTCTCTTGGGTTTCTTTGTCGAATTTTGTTAAGAAAATTTTTGTCGAATTACAGTTAAAAATAATTCATTGATAACTCATAATTATTTATTAAAAAAATTAGAGGAGATAGTAATGGATCCACGATTAATATAATTTAAGGCAAAAGTCTCCGGAAACTTTGAACAGAAGATTGGCGAAAAATTGTTTCACATCGCATCATAGTCGAAAATAATAGGCTTTGATCTTAACATGTGTATTATGTACTTAACTTGTATCGATGCAAAACATAAATATCCTTTATTCATCATGTCTCATATTACATTAAGAATAAGTCTATAATATTTTCTTTAACGTTTCATATTTTTTAAATAATTTTATAACCAAACGTTTGTGGACCTTGATATTTTTATGTCACCTTTTAACCATAGAACACGCTGACAAAATTTGCATCAAAGTCTTCTAGACTTCACGTATGAAGATAAAAATGAATAAAAATAAATCAAAAGAAATAAAAATAAATATCCTTTATTTATCAAGTCTCGTATCATATTAAGAGTGAGTCCGTTATAGTTTCCTTAACATTTTATGTTTTTTTAATAATTTTAGAATAAAACGTTTATGGACCTCCGATTGATATTTTTATGTCACTTTTTAACCATAGAACACGCTAACAAAATTTTCATGAAAGTCTTGTGGACTTCACGTATGAAGATAAAAATAAGCCAAATTGAAATCTTGTATGCTCATGTTAGAAATATAAAGTGGATGAATGTGACTCACGTAAGTAGAACGTGATCCTTGAAAACAAAAATAAATATGGCTGCCATATTTTCCGCGCTGTTGGTCATGTTTTATACTCTCCTTGATATTCTTATAGTTATGGAAATTCGGTGTGTGAAATGTAAATTAGGGAACGCGCCACGGACCCTGAATAATCGCCTAATTCGATTTTTTAGCGCGTTAAGCTTGCACGAAACTTCCACTTGCTTTACGAAACTAAATTAACATCTCGTGCGGCCGCTACGAATCATAAAAAACAACTCTCAACGTATGCGAATCGTCTGTGTGTGTCGCGTGAGTTTTCGAACAAATGGAAACTTTTCAAAACCGCGTTAAATTTAAATCTAGCAGACGTTGCCGTTCAATTTTTCCTCCATCTTTATATATATATATCTTTCGAATGAATACGTGTATCGTGAATTTTATTAAAATTTATTTTAATCGCATCGCAATTCCTTCTGTAAACATTCTTGTCAAGCTTAATGAGATTAATCATCGTGTAACATCGAATGAAATTTTATTCGAACAGTTTTGTTGTAGATCGTGCTTTTCCGTGCAGAAAATTGTTCGTAATAAATTCATTTTACGACGAAATGAATGTTGATATTGACACGTTGAATCAATTATTCGAAACAAATTGCTGGCCATTTGCCATTTTTGGTGGACGCCATCGATGATTTAATGGTATTGAATACATATGTTTTCTAAACGGTAACTGGCCGAATTTAATTAAAAAATATTGTTTCTTGTGATGGATTTGGCAGCATTACAATGAAAGGTACATTAAAAGATGGGTTTTTTTTCGTTAATCTTCAATTCATTTTTAATATTATGATTCTTGTTTCATTCTATATAATTACATACTCGATAGAAAAATGATTACTCGCTCAATTCTAATTTAATAACATCTATTTAATTACAAACCATAATAAAAACACAATACTATTACAAAAAAAAAAATCTTTCTCATATAAACAACACGAATATCTTTATACAAATCATTTTGCTTCTGTCCTTTATAAAAATTTCTCATTTCAATTTCTATTATTGTATTTCTATTTCTTGCTTCCTCAATCTTAATTTAACAACATCTATTTAATTACAAACCACGACAAGAACTTAATATTCGGTATCTTTATAAAAATCCTTCCTTTAATTTTCTATTATCACATTCCCAATAAAAATCTTCCGACACATTCAACCTATCAACAATTGTTCCATTATAAACTACTATAAGGGTACTAATTTATCATAAGCACACATCCTATACAAATGACACAACCTAATGAAAGAAGCTTTCAAAAGAATTTCACGTTTCACTATAAAGTATTTTTGAAAACTCTATAAATCTGCCATATACTGCTTTTTGTACAGCCATAAACAACACAGACATTTACGTGGTCGCACTTAAATGTTCCACACGAGTATATTCACGATCCGGTCTGATCGTACTGGGAAAATGAACGACTTCGATCCCTACCGCGGATATCTAAAAGTATTCGATACGTGCTACGATAACCCGCGTGACGATCGACATTTTGCAACCTACAACGGTGACGTAACTTCCGCAACACGAAAGACTTCCTCCGCGATGCCTCTAATGGAGTCTTAATGGAGCTCTTTGAACGACGACAGCGATCGGAGTCTCCTTGTGTAACATGATAAATACCAGCGCCTATTGTCTCGAGAGAGCCACTTTTTTTGTTTTAGACACTGTTTTTATTTTACAACTCGTTAGCAAGATTCGAGATTTTTGGAAAGGAAAGAGTTGCTTGAAATCATCTCAGGAATCGCTTCTGAATCAGGATTGAAGCGGTGCTTAACCCTTTCGGTACGAGCGCTCTGTTCGTCGTGACACTCTCGTTGTACGAGGCGACGCTCCGAAAATGTACACATAACGCGTGGTCGGTCCTCTTTTGTATGAAGATTTTTCTAGGCGTTAACACTAGATTTACGGAATCCGTCAATTTGACGCAGTTCAGATTTTGTACTTAAGTTTAACAATGATGCACGCGGAAAATGAAAATTGAAAATAAAATTTGTATAGAAAAATGTACCAGATAAATCTCCGATTATAGAAATCTATTAATTTCAAATAAACTGAACTAATAATATTACAAGAATTTGTATTTCGACGTACCCATCAAAACGATCCAATCGATGCCCGTAAACCTAGTGTTAAATAAGAACTCTGTTTAACACGTTGACTGCCACGACGAAATCACATGTTTTGCTCAGGACGCCACACCGGTAAGTAGAAGATTCGATAAAAATGAATCTCCCATTTTTGATGTTCTGATAAAAATTTTTAATCGTTGAATAGCGCATACTTCGTTTCAAAGTATTCTCTAATAGCGATGATGATGTTCAAAATTCATTGACTATCAATCTTCGTTTAATTTTTACAATTATAAACATTTGAAGCACTCTGGTCACCGATGACCACCGTGGCGCTACAGGAGAAACATACTGCGGTCACATATGACCACTGTGGCAGTCGACGTGTTAATGAAACAATGTTTCTTCTAACAAGCGTCGTTTATAGTTTTAATATTAAAAGATATTTATATAAAATTCTATTAATTATATAAGTAGCACCAGGTCATCGGATGAATGCCGGAAAGGGTTAAAAGATAAAGTCTGTGGGCGTTTTTAAAATACGTGGTTGAATGATCCGTGAGTCGTGAGACGTTCCCACCAATGTAGTCTGCCTTTAAGTTTTATTGCCCTAAGTCCCAAGGAGTTTTTTTGTTTGTGAAATATTAAAACGTAGCAAAAGGAGGGCTTTTCGACGAGCCGAAATTGCAATGTTGAATTCATAAAATAAATATAACTTTTCTTTTCTAATATATTTTTCATTCAACATTCTACTCTTTTATTATATTTTTTTTATTCTTTAAAACAATTCAAATGATTCCAAGCCTCTTGGCGGTACTGTACGCGTTCTTGAAATGTTATTGCACAACTTTAAAACAATCTACGTACCTGTTTTTCATCTCCGGTTGCTCTTATCTCTTACTCAACTATCAATTTGAATTTCGGAATAGCCGAGGCTCGAGGAAACGGTGAAAATAAGAGGTGGAATAAGTAATGAATGGAAAGTGGACGGCGGAGTGCAAGCGTCGAGAAATTGACGAACCGGGGAACGAAGCTGCGCGAAAAAATGCGGGAAACGAAGGAAAATAGAATACGTAAGTAAGCGAGATACATAAAGAATGTGCGCTAATTATTCACACTACCATCGAATTACTGTTTCAAAGGCTCCTTGCTTCAGATTTATCCTTGGCGAAAAAACATCAGCTTCGAGAACTTTCAGCTATCTAATTTCTGTCTCACGTTTTCGAAAATTTATAATAAATCAAGACCATGATATTACAATATACAAGAATGAAGACTCTTCAATATTGAATAAGAAAAGATTCTACTAGTCTCCACTAAACGTGTACCAATTATTAATTTAAATTTGCCGTGTTAAAAAATCAATTCTTTTTATTTTATTACAATCCCGATTAGAAAGAGGCGTTAACGTTATTTTGGACGCAAAGATTTCTAAGTTCTCCGTTGGATAAGCTAGTTCTCTCTAAGCTAATTAAATATTTTTATGTCTACAACTTAATTTGAGATAAGTAATCCCTAAATTTCCTTTCTGTCGTACACACATAATTGAATCTGTTATTCACCAACCCCATCTTCATCATACGTCTCAACTCCTTACTCATCAATTACCTGTGATATCCAAGAATATCGTATTGAATTTTTTCTTTTTCCTATTTCCATCCCTTCTAAAATCAGACCCCCGAAGCTTAATAAAAGACACAGTAGCATTTATCAAAAAACTTACGTCTACCTTGTACCGACAATATCGAAGAATTTTTTCAATATAGAAAAATTTATCCGAGAGCCTTCGAAATTGTATGATTCTCCGTAGAAGAATTAATAAACGAAACAATACTTGTTACTGTTAAAAAAATTATCAAACATCGAAATCTAATATCGAAGAATTTTTTCAATATAGAAAAATTTATCCGAGAGCCTTCGAAATTGTATGATTCTTCGTAGAAGAATTAATAAACGAAACAATACTTGTTACTGTTAAAAAAATTACCATGCATCGAAATCCAACATCGAAGAATTTTTTCAATGTAAAAAATATATCCAAGAGCCTTCGAAATTGTAAGATTCTCTGTAGAAGAATTAATAAACGAAATAATACTTGTTACTGTTAAAAAAATTACCAAACATTGGAATCTAACATCTCGTCACAGGAACACGCGGAAGATAAAATCACGGAACGGAAAGGGTGAGCTGAAAAACGGATATCGATCGAAAGTCGTTCACCAAGCCCGTATTGCCTGTGAAACGAACAAAAAGTACGATGTCAGGAACTCGTAAAACCGATTATCACCTTCAAGTAATTATCCAAGCAGCATACTCGAGGCAAGTATCCGGTCCGCCTCTTACGCTCCCGTAATTATTCTAAGTTGAACAGTGCGAGAAGTAAAAAGCAGAAAATGACGAGGAAACTGGGGAATCGGATTAAAGGAGATGCGTTGCGAAAGTTGGTGTCGACAGGGCATCGATTGTTCGAAGATTCTTGAAGGAACGAGGATGGCTATCTGCTTGATGAAAATTAGTTGATATTTATGCAACTGGTTTGAATATTGGAGTGATTTGTAAAATGTGAAAGGTAAAGGGAATTTTAATTACATTTTCAGTTACATTTTCATCTCGTGAAAAAAAGTGATATAGAAAGGTTCATTGGGATTAATAACTTATATTATTTTTCTAAAATTCATATGTTTTATAGAAATTTTATAATAGCAGAATTATAATTTTATGGAAATTTTATAATAGCAGAATTATAATTTTATAGAAATTTTATAACAGTAGAATTATAATTTTATGGAAATTTTATAATAGTAGAATTATAATTTTATGGAAATTTTATAATAGAATTATAATTTTATGGAAATTTCATAATAGTAGAATTATAATTTTATGGAAATTTTATAATAATAGAATTGTAATTTTATAGAAATTTTATAATAGCAGAATTATAATTTTATAGAAATTTCATAATAGTAGAATTATAATTTTATAAAAATTTATAATAGTAGAATTATAATGCTATGATTTGAGACTTTGAAATAGAATTTCTTTTTTTTAATTTTGTAGCGATGTAACGAATATGTTTTGTTTTAGTAATTAAAGGTATTTCGAAACTATGTTATAGAGTTTTTTAAAATCTTATAATCATAGAATAATAAATATGCTTCGCTGTGTTAATTAAACCTTGAGATTTGAATACAGAATCTTTTAAAAATTCTATATTATACACATTTTTTAACAGTAGAATGATAAATATTCTTCGTTTTGTCAATTAAAGGTGCTTTAATATCTCGATATAAAATTTCTTAAAAACGTGCACAGAAACCTTATCATGGAGTTATAAAAATTTTGAAACACCAATGATTTAAATATATTTAAAAATCAAAAATTATCTTGTCACCATTTAAATTCCATTATGATTTAAAAATAGCCAGTACCATTTCCTCTAAAATAAAAACCAACTATTACCAAAACCTTTGCCAACGAAACGCTGAAACCGAATCAACCGAACAACTCCACGAACTTCGTTCCACGCAAGTAATAAAAAAAAAAAGAGAAAATAGGATACAGAAACCCGGCCAGGAGTTACGTTTTCCACTGAAAAGAATCGAAAACGCAGCAACAGCTTGCAACTTGTTAAGGAGGGATCACGATCGGAGCAATAATAGTAAATGACAAAGCAACGAACGCAGGCGTGCTCGTTTCAAATGCAGATCAGTCGGGAAACGGTAGCGCGGCTTCATTTCCGGTTCCTACGAGCGATTCCGCGTGAACGCTAAAATCAACATCGGCCAGCGTTCGTCGCGTTCGCGTTTATCGGCGTCATTTTAAAGGGAAATGCGACCGAACTGTGGCGATGCCTGTCCTGAAAAAGCTTGCCCTGTGAAAAGTCTCACTGCCTCGACTCGTGAAATGAATCGTAAATTGCGTGGAAATAGTGCTTGCCTTTTCCTTGTCACTTGGAAGAAATAGTTTCGGCGATCCTAATATTGGATCAATCGAGGAGTTTCTTTGAAAAAAAGAAAAAAAGTTCATAGGCTAATGGAAGAGTGGTGGCTCGTAGGAATTTAGCAATAAACTTAAAAAAGATCGATGTGGATTGAAAATATTGTATAATGAAATCATAGGTGTTAACCTGTTTGTGGTTTTAATCGAGTCTTTCTAATTTCTTTTCTAATTTCAAAAA